>QTSX02002156.1:309110-571375 GCA_014839935.2 Entomophthora muscae
TTGTTGGACACTTTGAAGTGTCTCGCGGCATCCCTACCTGCGGCAGTGTTGATAGAAGTGAAGAACATAGGAGGCAGATGTAAATTAGTTTGGTTCAACTAAGAGGTAAGACAGTCAAAAATGTTAATAAAAACTTAATTTAATGATTTGAAAGCACAATGTCATCATCTGATCTGATTGGCTACTTTAAAGCTTAGAAGATAAGATTAGATTTACTAAGCCAAGGTAAGCCTTGACTAGACAGAATACTAACCTTTTCACTTTAAATTCTATAGATTCATTTCAAATTAAAGGTAAGCTTTG
Source organism: Entomophthora muscae (assembly GCA_014839935.2). Classification (NCBI taxonomy): domain Eukaryota; kingdom Fungi; phylum Entomophthoromycota; class Entomophthoromycetes; order Entomophthorales; family Entomophthoraceae; genus Entomophthora; species Entomophthora muscae. The sequence goes on from QTSX02002156.1 coordinate 309,414, forward strand.
AAATATACACATAATACTAACTGTACTAAGCATACTTGATCAAGGATACTCAAGGTAAGCATATTTTTTTAAATTCAAAGCTAACTTTCTTTATAAAGGTAATAATAAAAAAAATCATTTTAATTCAAAATTCAATTTGATTCTGCATTTCAGGTAAGCTTTTCCTTTAAAAAACTAACCTTCTTCAAATCCTTTTAGATGAGCTTGATCCATAGCAGATCTTGGGGTGGGTAAGTTATTTATTCATCAAGTTTACTAACCTAGATTAAAAAGTTTAGATTTTTGTCCTGAAGCAGATCTTGATTTGGTAAGTAGATTTGCTAATTACTGACATTTTTAAAAAAGCCCAGTTTTCACTGCAGCATAACTTGAGGGTTGTAAGTCAATTTTATTAAAACTATATTAAGAGATCAAAGCTTTGCCCTGAAGCCAAACTTGGGCTGGGTAAGTTACTAATTTCAAAATTTGCTAACCTTTTAAAAAACTGTTTTTTACCTGCAGCAGCTCCTGAGCAGGGCAATTTTTTGAACTATTAACTCTATCAATAAATCACACTGATTTAAACAAACAGATTCTAGACAAGGTAATTTTTGATTGTTTATTAAATTTGCTAGCATATGTTAAAAGATCCAGATTTTCTCCCTGGAGCCAATCTTGGGCTGGGTAAGTCACCATATCAAAATTTGCTAACCTTTTAAAAACAGTTTTTTACCTGCAGCAGTTCCTGAGCAGGCAATTTTTTGAACTGATACCTCTATTAATAATTTTACACTGAAACAAATAAACAGTTTCTGTTTCAGGTAACTTTTGAAAGATAAAATTACTAACCTACACAATAGACACATCCAATATGCCTATTGCTTTGTTATAAATTCTCAAAAACCTGAGCCAGGTTTTACACAAACTTCTAAATAAAGATGAACAATTTTGAAGAAAAATATTTTCCTTTTTATATAAAAAATTCAAGCGTAATAATGAGAAAGGCTTTACACCAAGAATATAAATTTATAAAAAAATGATCAAAGTTTTAATGTTTTGCAGAACTTTAAAGATTTTTCCCTCTGACTATATCTATTAAAAGACAGGTTCATATATGATTTACCAAGCTTTAAATAACAGAAAATTTTACGTCTTAACCTAAGCTTTGCCTATACAATAAAGAGATAACAGCCCCAAAAATGCTCTTATTGGGTTTCTTTGGGGCTTAACTGTGTATCTGCAAATCCACGCTCATTGTTACTTTTAAGAAAAACTTTTAAAATGGCAAAAAGAAATTTAAACCTAGAAGATCTTGATGCACAAAATCTTCAGCATCTGCTAGCCAACCCAGATCAGGATGGCCAACATCACCCAAACCTTCAGTGTTGTATAGATTGCCTTTTATATTATGCTACCACTCAGTTCCGTCTTCCCAATGGTTGCCGGGTTAGAACCTGTAAAATCTGTTGCAACATTAGAGCTCAGGAGCCTGCTGAGAGAAGGGCTGCTGCCATTGAAAACCTTGCCAAGGATGATCCAGATGCTTTTTTTAATAGAATAGATACCTGGGTTCCTCTAAATATAGGCTTGATGGATGTAGTGTGTGAGCAGTGCCAAGCTTTACACTGGTCCTGTGAGGGTACCTGGGTTACTAGACCTGCTCACCTTAGGTTCACCCTTTGCTGCAATGATGGAACCATTCAGCTACCCCCGCTTCAACCTATTCCTGAAGAGATTCATGCCCTGTATTCTCAACGCACCCCCAGGCAACTAATTTCCTTGAAAATATTTGCCAGTATAATGCTGCCTTGGCAATGAATTCACTGATTGCAGGTGATCATTTTTAAAATTTCATTTAGCTGATAACTTTTAGAGCAAGACCGTCACTTGGGAGAAAATCCTCACTATGTTCCCTACTTTATTCATGGGGAGTTATACCATGTGCAATATTCCCTTTTGCCTACAGAGGGTCGCAATCATGTGTACAATCAGCTGTAATTTATTGACCCTTAGCTTGCCTTGCAGCAGCATATGGAAAGAAACCCAGGCTTGAATGAGGAGACGCTTAGAATGCTTGACCATGTAATTTGGCAAGTGAATCCCTTTGTGCAGATCTACTGTACTGCCACAGAGATTGTTCAGGAGTATACTCAAACCCATCCTGAGGCTGCAGCCTACCTCCATCCCAACTTAAACTTGACAGTTGAAGCGGGTAATGATTGTTGTACCTATAATTTGCCTCAACAGCCTCAAATTGCTGTTTTGATGCCCGCTGCATTAGCTGCTGTAGAAGATAGTGAGCGTAATTGCCAGCATGTACTATTGCGTCTACGCGCTGGGCGTACCAAACAAATTGATCCCACAGTTGCCAAGTATATGCCAACTCACTAAGTCCTCCTCTTTCCCCGGGGTGACTTGGGCTTTAGCTTTGGGATGTATCATATGGAAGAGGGTAGGGCTACCCTTTGCCAGCTCAGCATGCACAACTATTACTGTTATTGCCTCTTTCAGAGAAATACCCAGCCAATGGTAATTTTTCTTGCCCGCTGCCTGTTTCAGCAGTTTGTTGTTGATGCCTGGGCCTCCTGCAATATGATCCGCCTGCAGTGTATTGAAAGCCACCAAGGTGTTTTCAGAGCAGAGCTCTATAACAATCTTATAGATTACTATGCTTGCACCAATATTGATAACCCACATGAGATGGTAGGGCACCAAACAATTCTTCCCTCTTTGCACATTGATTCCAGCCGCCACATGCAGCAGCTCTATCAGGATGTGATGTGCATTGCCCGTCATCTTGGAAAACCAACCCTATTTATTACATTTACAGCCAATGGTAATTGGGATGAGATTAGACGTGAGCTTGTCCCCGTGAGAACCCTATAGACTGGCCCAATATTGTTGCTTGCGTGTTCCATATTAAGATCAAGGAGCTGATCCGAGATATGCGGCATGGATTTTTTAGTCCTTACCTGGGGCACTTTTGTGTTATGGAGTATCAGAAGCGGGGGCTTCCACATATGCACTGTGTCCTGTTTCTCCGCTCTACAAACAACTTTTTTCATCCAGCCTCAGAGCATTGACCAGCTGATTTGGGCTGAGATCCCCCCTATGGCAGTTACCCCCTTACCACAACGAGCTCAGGCGTTTGGTATTGAGCTATATGATCCATACCCCGTGCAATCAGAATCAAGAAGCGTCCTGTATGCGTGACTTTCTGACTGGCCGCGGCTGCTCAAAATATTTCCCAAAGCAGTTCCAAGATGAAAAAGTTCTACCTGCCAATGGGTATCCAAATTATAGGCGCCACAGCCCACAGAATGCGGTTGGATTGGAGGCTGTGACAGGACGCGATAACATTGCTGTAAACAACAGCTGAGTTGTTCTGTACTCCCCTGCCCTTATCTGGAAGTACAAGGCACACATAAACGTGGAAGCCTGCATGAACCTCCAAACAATCAAGTATATCCTTAAGTACATCTCAAAAGGTGAGGATATGTACACAGCAACGGTTGAGGATCAGGCACCTTTGGCTGATATTGTGCATCAACATCCAGATGCTACTGATAATGGAGTCTGCCAACATCTGCATGGTTGTTATATTGCCCTGCCAAAGGCTGTCTGGGAGCTGATGGAGTTCCCCCATCACTCAATTAACCCTTCTATTATTTGCTTGGCTGTCCATGCTGAGAATCAACAGATGGTCTACTTTGCTCCCGGCAATGATGTCCTCTGCCAGGTAGAGAATCCTCCCAGAACAACTCTCATGGGGTGGATGCTTTATAATGCCAGAAATGAGGATGGTTGTCATCTACTATATTCATATTTCTCCCAATATTACACTTGGCATGCTGCCACTTGGACCTGGAGAAGGCATCAACAGCGCAAGCAGTTTGGGCGGATGTACAATGTTAGCCCCAATAAAGGAGAGCGCTTCTTTGTGCGTCTTCTTTTAACTGTTCAACGTGGGTGTACAAGCTTTGCTGACCTGAGGACTGTAGGTGAAGGTCTTGAGCGCTCAACTTATATCACCAACCGCCTGGCATGTGAGGCTTTAGGTTTGCTCCGCAATGATGAGTACTGGAGAATTGCCTTTCAGGAGACTGCTGAAACCCACTCTGGCCACAGACAGCGCCTTCTGTTTGTACAGGGCCTCACCTCTGGGGATATAACCAATGGCTTGCGGATATGGAATGAGTTTAGAGAAAGCTTTTGTGATGACCTGGAACACTGGCTGCAGTTTCTGACTGTCCCAGAGGGCCTTCAAGAGCCCCATCTTGATTATGGGCTTTTCTTAATTGCCTGTGAGCTTCACAAGTTTGGCCAAAGCTTAGAAGGTCACCATCTTCCTAACTACAATCAAGGGTGGGAAGATCCCAGAAACCCAGTTCAGGATTTCAATCCCCCAGTTGAACTACACCAAGCGCACCCAGACCAACTTAATGCCAATCAACGGGCCGCCTTTACCCGGATTACTGAGCAGATTACCAGGGACCCTACCCACGCCCACTTCTTCCTTCAAGGCTCCGGGGGTATTGGGAAAACATTCCTCTACCAAGCTCTGGCTGCCCATTACCGTGATCAGGGTATGCATGTCATCTGTGTTGCCTCAACTGGCTTAGCTGCCAGCCTTCTGCTAATGGGATGGACTGCCCATTCAACTTTTAAGGTGCCTCTTAACCTGGATGAGAACTCAGTATGCAACATTGGGTATCAATCTCAGCTGGCTACCCAGTTACGCTGGACAACCCTACTCATATGGGATGAGGCCCCCATGCAGCATAAGAATGTTGTGCTGGCTGTTGAGTGTACCCTCTGGGATGTTTGCAACAACAAAGCTCTATTTGGTGGGATCCCTGTGGTTTTTGGAGGTGATTTTAAACAGAAACTTCCGGTGATCTGACATGGTGATCATGCTCAACAGGTTGAAGCCTGCATCCAGCAGTCAAGAAGTTGGCCCCAGCTTCAGATTTTGTTTCTGAACCAAAACATGCGGCTGCATCAGACTGAAGAGAATGAGGTTTATGCCCGGTACCTGGAAGAGCTATCCTTTAATGCTAGGCTTTATGGATCAATACACTTGCCTCCTTTTGTTACCTAAGTTGCCAGATCTGAGCAGCTGACTCAGGCCATCTATCCCCCTGAACAGCTTTGAGCCCTAACCCCTGATAATGCAGCTGTATTCTTTAAAGGCCGTGGCATCTTAACTGTCACCAACCACCAAGTTGTTGAGTTTAACTCTAGGATCCTTGAAACTTGCCCTGGAGCTTCACATGTCTACAACGCCAAGAACTGTGCCGACCCAGGAGAAGGGGATGATGCTGATTTGGTTACTGCTGAGGTCATGCATACCCTTAATTGCAGCAGCTTACCCCTATCCCACCTCACCCTGAAGGTTGGTGTTCCAGTGATGATCCTTTGGAATATTTATGCCACTGAAGGTCTATGAAATGGTACAATGGCCATAGTCACAACCCTTTTCCGAAACACAATTGAAGTCACAATTATCTCTGGGATCTATCAGGGCTGCTGCTGTCTTATTCCCCGTCTAACAATGGTTGAGGAGGAAGAGTTTCACTTTACTCTACAGCGCTGGCAGTTTCCAATCCGCCTAGGATTTGCCTTGACTTTCAACAAATCTCAAGGTCAGTCCTTGAGCCACATGGGTGTTGATCTCACACATGATCCCTTTTCTCATGGTCAGCTCTATGTTGCTCTTTCCCGTACTACTGATGTGTGAGGCATCATAGCCTTAATTGATCCAGATCATAATCGCGGTCAGACCCAAAATGTTGTATATCCAGAAGTCCTTTTCCGCCAAGCTCCTCAGCCTGAGTAAGCCTTTAAATACATCTTTTACCACAATAAACTTTTATTTACACACAATATCAATAAATGCTTAAAATTCTCATCATAATAAAGTTATTACACTAAAGATTAAAATGCTATTAAAAATCAACTATTGGAGTCAATATCACTGAATGATTTATAAACTGAAAACACATACCAGCAGGCTGCCGTAAAAGAGTGAAGCTGAGTGTAGCTTAGCTTTGCTCTTTTGGCAGCCTGCCTACACATCTTTTCTTTTACCAGCTATAGACTAGAAATGTATACCAGTAACCATCATCAAACGCTTTTTACCAGCTATAACTGGAAACACATACCAGCGGGCTGCCGTAAAAGAGTGAAGCTGAGCATAGCACAGCTTTGCTCTTTTGGCAGCCTGCATATCTTTCCTTTTACCAGCTATATACTAGAAATGCATACCAGCAACCATCATTAACTGCTTTTTACCAGATATAACTGGAAACACATACTAGCGGGCTGCTGTAAAAGAGTGAAGCTGAGCATAGCACAGCTTTGCTCTTTTGGCAGCCAGCCTGACATATCTTTTCTTTTACCAACTAGAGTTTAACAAAATAGTTTTAAAAGGCCACTGATTTAAATAAACAAAAAAAATGTGACTCAACTAGGATACCTGGACGCGTACCTAGGCAGGATGCCGTAAAAGGGCAAAGCGGGCAAAGCTCAGCTTTGTTCTTTTGGCATCCCGCCCGCCACACCATGCTTGTAGGCACAACCGATAGAGTTGTCGGCCTCAAATGGACGTAAAAATTGGACTGATTCTCCAGCTGAAAACATAGTAAAAAGCTTCCCTAGCGACTGGAGAAGTCCAGGGGCGATAATAAAGATATAAGTACCTTTTATTGGTCCTTTATGAATGTTGCCTTGGCTATATATTTCTAGCTTTATTAGGCTCCCAAGTTCGGTTGTAGCGGTGCATCCAAAAGCAAGGCTGAGATATTTTTAATCATGATCCATTGCTCCATCTAGGTCTCATCATGTGAGATAAACAATACTGAACATAGTCCTACATGCCTAGAGCTCTTCTGGGCAAAATGGGATGTACTTCAAGACTGACGGTATACCGATCACATACGGTATTCATTTGAGCTTACCTTTGGATGTATAACTCTTTTCTCATGTTGGTACATCAATTGGGCAGTGAGTTTATGGGTAAGTTGTTAATTGAAGTACAGCTATGGTGTAGGGCTTCTCTAGCATCCATACGGCGGGCAAAGGAGATTTAGTTAAACTATGCTGTTCATCCTCAACCTGGTCCCTGGATATGATTGGCAGAGATGGATCATATATTGATATCTGCTTTGAATGGATTCAAGATGGTTGGTAGGGAGATGTAATCAGGGGGTTCCTGGTTTGCAGCTGGCACGGTGCTGCTATGGGAGTATTCTTAAGCATCTCCTCAATGTTTGGTCATCTGGGCTTAGCGCTCGCTAGAAATCGATCATTGGCCGGGCTTTTGATTCCCCGGGAATGGCTTTAGCTGAAGAAAGATGTTTTAAGCTTGGAGCATGGGAAGAGTTGTGTGGAATATATAGTTTAAACTATATATAGAGATTTAGTATGATTTATTTTTAAAACGATATAGCTTTTTATTAAAGCTTATCAGAGCGGCGGTAAAAGGATCAGATATTAAATATAGGCTGGGTTTATGGAGAATATATGGCAGTTGCAGATTTAAGTATCTTGAGCTTGGTGGTTAGAATAAGCCACGAGTATGATTTATTAGCAGCTTCAAATGGGATGTGATCTGCTGGCTTAGGAGCAAAGTATTGGTGTTAAACTTTGGCTGATCCAGATAGTAGCTATGGGCATGCAGTTTATTCTTGGGAGGAGTTTTGGGATGGAAATGATGCTCGGTAAAACCGTGGCAGGGGCTGGTCGAGGAATTCAGGGATGTAGATTTTTATTAAAGGAATGAGTCGGGGGTCAGCCAGTGTAGAGTTAAAAGGGGTGGATTCTCAGCCATCCCCTCATATGAATTCAATCGCAGCAATTAAATCAAAGAAGGAGCTCCCTTCCAGTAAATTTTTAGAGAACATCACCGTCACCACTACCGATGGAGATTCAGTCAAGCTAAGCAGCCTTTGGAAGCACCAGGATGTCGTGCTAAAGGTGCTGCCTCGTCTAGGCTGCCGTCTGTGCAAGTACGAGGCCCAGAGCCTTGGCGAGCTCCGCATGCTTACCGATCCCAGCGCGGTGGCGCTGGCAGCCGTGTGCTTTACTGGGCCAGATCTGCAAACCTTTCTGTCCAATGGCTACTGGGCATGGGAGATCTTCCTGGACGACGCACGCGAGGTGTACAGAAAGGCAGAGCTTCACCGCTTCACCAGATGGGAGGCGGTCAAGAACTACCTTTCCAAATACTTCAAAGCCATGAGCAGCTATGTCGACCACGAGTTCGCGTTCCCCAACAACTTTAGAGGGGACCGTCTGCAGCTGGGCGGCACGTTCATCATCCGCAAGGGCGGAGAGATGCTGTACCAGTTCAAACCCACCAAGCTGGCAATGTATCCCAGCATCAAGGAGATGTACTCCTGCCTCGGCGGGAATCCCGATGACATCGAAGAGCCCACCCCGGCCGAATTCGTGTTCACTCAGGAGGAGTCTCGCGCGGTCGGCAACACCGTCATGAAGTCGAACTCTGGTCTCTTTCACCGGACCAGCACCGCACCCCAGGCCTACTAGATTTACACTACACAACCACTACACTTCCCCGTCAAGCACGGGCTGGATAAATAAATGCCGACTTTAAATTAAATCCTGAACGTACCATCTTTAACCGTACTTGATTTTATGGTGTGGAAAGATATTCCGTCAATCAACTTAAAGACAACTTTGATCCAACTATAACCTTCCCACGTATTCTTTAACTTGTTAAAGATAAAAGGCTCCCTCCATAGCCACCCCTTTCACCTCTCTGATCTTTCTCTTGGTAACGAGATCCACTTAACCTGCTTTTAGAGTGTATACCGTAGCTGCGATGTCTTAGCAAGTTGCACCGGGAAACATTTCAGGAACTCAATAGCTATCTTTATTGAGATGTACAGCTTATACAGTTCGAGCGAACCATATTAAGAGGAACAAGGCTGGGACGATCAATCAGGTTGACAAGGGGTGGCTTGATCCTTATGAGGAGTCAATTGCCAAATCGAGCTGTTCGCTGAGCAGAGATCATCACTGGTTCTCGTTGCTGGATTTAGTGATTTGAGTTGAGTTGTACATTTGGCTACAGGAAATGGGGAAGCCAGCTTGAGTGGCATGGGATCTCTGGTCTAGAACTTTTCCGGTAGGTCAGCCCCACTGTTTCAACACCCCCCTCTCCCAGCTAAAGGCCAGCTTCCTCTGTTGGGAGGTTGTCAGGGGGTGTGGGCTCCAAATTCCACCAATTGCTGTTCTGTTGCTGGGATAATGGCTGTGTTGTTTCTATCAGGCCTTTCATGGGTAAAGCCTATTGTGGTGTATGACCTTTTCCTGTTTTTTCTTGCCCAAGCCTTGCCCCAGGTAAGTACTGTTATCATTTACCTTTAGAACAATGACATGCCAACTTTTTTGGCTTATAGCTTGCTCTTGTCTCTGCTCATTACCCAGACCTTGTCTCCAACTTTATGTCTGTCTATCAGAGGAGTGAAAATATCTTATATGTGTTTCTCTTCTTTGGCTGGTCAGTCAGTATTAGCAAGGTGTACTTGGGGGTTAGTTTGGGGTAGAAGTTGCTTTGCCATTACTAACTTGGGCCCAGTTAGGGCCTGGACTATATTTGGCTGTGTGCCATAGACAAGTTCAAAGAAGCTCTTTCCAGCAGATCCGTTCACTCAGGTGCAGCACACAGGGAGGGCATCCAGTAACTGCTTTGGCCAATCTTCAGAAGTTCCAGCAGTGAGCCTGGAAAGGGCTTGCACCAAGCTATCATCCAACTGCTCAACCTGCAGTTAGCCAGAGGACAGCAGGGCATTATTACTATAGGTTTCACCCCTTGCTTTGTCTGATACACATCAGTGTCATCTGAGGTTAGCTCTTCACCTCTATCTGTGACATTTAGTTCAGGCTTTCCAAATCTGTCAATAATACCTCTGCCTATGAATCTTCAAACCTGGTTACCCCATGGGCTTTACCAGCCTGCACCGCTGACCACTGGGTGGCAAACTCAATAGCGGCCATGGTATGCTCCTTGCTGCTACTATTTCCAACATGGGCCAGCAACATCCCCCACCTGTACTTTGATGGGTGATTGCCTTCAGATCAGCGGTGCTGGCTTGGGAGGGGTGTCACCCTTGGCAAACTTCTCATAGCCCTTGGGTTGCATGAGCACTTCAGGGTTTCTCTGAAGAGGGTAGGCCACCATACTCTGTGCTTCAGAGACTTGGCCAGGTTCCTGGTCTTGGTTTATCTGAGGTCTCTGTAATAGCGTAACATGGGGTCTACTCTTTGGGGTGTGAGGGAATATGGGATGATTGCTCCATCCAGCATCTTTGGTGCAGCGTCCTGTAGACCTCTGCAAACAGGTGCTGGTTTTTTATGATGATGTCACAGGTGTCACAGTAGTGTCCATAATGCCTGGTATTACCTGTCCCAATGGCAAGGCTTGGAAGCCGGGTGACCATTATCCAAGTTACCCAAAATTAAGATTTGAATCAAACTGTTGATCAGAAATGGGTTACTGCCATCCCAGTTTGTCAGCTGGATCCAATTACCCCATGAAAGTTGGCACTGATGAATAGATGTGATCTGAGAGTCGGTTGATACAATCTTGTTTAACAGAATGGTTGACAAAATTAATCACACAAGGGTTTTTTGTTTACTGGGCCAGGTACTCTTTAGATTATGCAGCTGGAATAGGAGCCATGGATCCGGGAGAGAATGCTTAGCCAAATCTGGGTACAAATTGGAAATTTTTGCAGTTTAGCTCTTAAGAGTTGAGTCCTCCCAAAAGTTTTACTCAGATAAAAGCAACATTCCTTTATATCTAGCTTTATTTATCCTGCATCCTGTAGCTGCTTGCTGCCCTACATTTTCTATAGTTTAATCCTTAGCTGGATTATTATGGGAAGATGGGATCCCGCTGTTGCCACTTCATTGTCACCTCCTCTCAATGTTAATCCAATGCCTTCAAATCTTGGAGTTTCCCCCACTGTGTCTGAAGCCAAGACGCTTGCTCTATCTCAATGTCCCAAATTCTACGCTAAATACACCTTGATCCTCTCCCAGGCTATTTATCTTGGGCTTTTTTGGTTAGGGTTAATTGTTCTGCTTAACCCAAGTGTATCATTTGGAAACTTTACAGCCCGGTACTTGAAGCTCTGTTGGTTGCTAATCATCAACTCTGTGTGGATTTGGGTGGTGATTCCCCACTGCCTGGAAACGGCTTCTTATTACCTGTCAATTTCTTTCACAACAGGTACCGCCTGTAGTGCCCAGGGGGGATCATTTGCCCTTGGTACACAGCACAAGGAGAGGCCAATCAGTATCTAACCCGTTTTTATCTCTAGAGGCCTATACATAGAGATGTGATAATGTATCTGCAGTGACCAGTTCCAGCCCTGGCGTGTACTGGATGTTCATGTTGAACTATTCCAGCAACGTCATCCATCTAGCCTTCCTACAGGAGAGGTCTGCTTGCGTTTTAAATTAGATGGATGGCTTGTGGTGGGTGAGGGCGGTGAGCTACTCTTGTCTGTCAAGGTATCAGCGTCACTTCACCAAGCATTGTACGGTTGCAAGTAACTGCTGTGTTTGGCTCTTGGGGACAACGTCCAAGAGGGCACAGCAGGGAACCTTTATAAAAACTGGGTTGAGGCTTGAAGCTAGCCTTGGGTTAGCCTTCAGGGCAAAGTTAAGGGTGTATCTTGATTCCCTAGAAAGATTGATGAGGGTTTCCTTTCACTGAAAAGGAAAGGGGGAAGTTTGGGTTTTCAATTGTACCAGGATCATAGTAACCAAGGTAGCACAATCCAGAATGGGTGGATATTGATGTCAAGCCATCTGCCAGGGCCCATTAGGTCTTGACGGGTCTTCATAGGAAACAACTTACACAGATTTAATGTAACCTTTTCAAAATTGACTAAGTTTGACTTTATTTTATTGGGCTAGACTTAGAATGACCACAAGAGGATTATTGTGAGCAACACCTTTATATAACACTCTATTAGATTCTTTAGAATCTTCCTAAATCTTCTCAGCAGTCTTAGAAACTGTGCTGGTGGCATCAGGTTGGGGGTTGGGGAATCCTCTGAGTAGCATGGCCCATGTTTCTTTGTAAAGTTCTGTGCTTAAGCTTTGCATCCGTGCTTTGTCTAATATTAGCTTAGATCAATTCTCCTGGGGTTTGGCTTCAAAATGTGTGTCTGGACGTCCAAATCCGTCCTGGGGTTGCAGAGTTATGCTCAAATTAAGATCCACATCAATTCTTGTGCCTTGTTGCATATTTTTGTCATTTTGCACTGGTTAGGAGGTTTGGCTGGCAGCCAAACTTTAAGAAGCCATAAATTATTGTCTAGAGCATCTAGGAGAGTCATCAAACTAGTGCTGTGATTCTGGAGAGCAGTAGAGTTTCCCTGAGGCATTTTTGTAGCACAAGATATTTCAGGATGTGTAATGACACCATCTACAAAAAGGGGGCAGCTGTGGTAATCAGAAGCAAAACAACCAAGTCTTTGCAAGTATTGCAATTTGCAGGCCCTATCAAAATAGCATTCATAGCACAATTTACATCATCTCCCCCCTCAATATTAGATGTGGGGAGTTGATAATTGCAGAGGAATTTAGCATGAACCCAAGAGGAAAGACGTCCAGAGAACAGAAGATTGACGTTTTACTCAAAGCCCTTCTTAAATGTGGCCTTACAAGGCCTAATCCATAGAGAGCCTAACTTGTAGGCACAACAACCAATGCAGTTCTGGTAATATAGAACTAGATCACCTACTTGAAACTCAGGAAGGGAGGCTCTGGAGGCATTGGATGGTGACACCTCTAAGGCTTTGACTTTATAGGCAGAGGAGTAGGTGGAAGCTTGAATGTCAATGATCTTATTGGTCAATTCCTTCAAATGGGTTTCTGGGTTGGTTGCAGCGTCAAAATTTACTAGTGGGGTCCCAATATTGAAGGGGTGATAGCCTCACATCCATATAACACGGCAAAAGGGGACTGTCCTTTTACTTGGTGTTTTCTTAATTGGTACACAAAGAGAGCAGCAGGGAGAACATATCCCAATTGGTATCATCAGAGAGAGTTTCCTCATAATGATGACAAGGGTAGAATTGACAAGCACAACTTTCCCATTAATAGAGGGATTGTAAGGAGTTGAGAAAGACTGGCAAGTACATATAGCCTTCCCAATGTATGTAATCAACCTGACATTAAAGTTGGTACCATTGTCAGAGAGCAAGAGTTGGAACACCCATGTCTGTTGGGATTTCTGGATATTGACTAATTAACAGTTTCAACAAAATAATGCAGGCCAGCAGTTAATTGCTCTTAGGAAGGCTTTTAACAAAATAATGTGGGCCGCAGGTTGTGGGATCAGTGATCAAATCATATCCTGGCATCAACATACTAATGCATTACAATTAATTAATGGTATATGCAATTACTGCTCATTAATTAATCCACCTCAAACCACCACCTCAAACATGCTTCCCATAATAATTACTATTCTAAAACTTTAAATGAATCCTATAACAAGAGGGCCATCATATGAACCGTCATCTGCATTACATCTAGAAGAGTCCAACATGGACTGGGCCGTCAGGCCAACCACTCTAAGATAAAAGGCTTTGAGCCTATTGTATTAGAGCAGCTCTGATTAAGTGAAATAATCATCTCCATGAACTAGTAGCCAACCACTGGTTAGCTAGCCCTGGAAGTGGCCCAGGTAGACAGAAAAGATACCAATCTGTGGAAGATTTCAATTTAGCCTTCTGTTAAAACCACCCCAAAAAGGCTGGGCCTCCTGCTGTGTCGCCCTAATGCTACTTCAGTCTCTTTTATTGTCATGAGCTAACTTGGATAAAACGCAGGCATGCGGGCTGCCTTAAAGCCAGTCCATTAGAATAAAAAACTGATGATTTCTTAATGACTTGATGATTAATCCAAGTCTTATTTCCTCAATGTGATCCTCTCTTAAGTTTTATTAGTGAAGAGCAAACGATGATACTATTGTCATACATTATAATTATCTATAGTAAAATATAGAGACAACTTATGAACCTATATACAGAAGTAGGAAGAACTGTCCCAAATCCTTTGGGTCTTGAGCCCCGTTAGACTTGCTACTTCTGATGGCAACAAAATATTCTGGGCCAAAGGTTACGTCAAAGTCACAGGTTCTCTGTACTTTCCTAATGTTAGAAAACTTAGTATATCATCTGGCGGATGATAAAATACCATGGTCCACAATTTTCTGACAATGTCTATAAAAGATATCTTTCAGTAGAAAATTGGTGGTGGTTTTGGCAGTGATATCTTTGGTGGTCCTGGCTTCCCCCATTTGCTAAAGTGGTCCACAGCAAATAAGATGAATCAACAAACAGAGCAAGAGCAGGGGAGGGGACAACAGCTTCTATGCTTACAGTATGGAAGACGTGCTTTGGGGGAATGAGCTTGAACTCATTTTGAGAAGGTTGTGGGCGTTGCAACTGACAAGTATGGTAGGACAAAAGAACATCAGGGATAAGGAGCCGCATACTCTCCCAATAGAATTTTTTGCTTAGCCAATCATGAGTTTTAGTCAGACCACCATGTTCAGTATCAATGTGGGCTTGAAGGACAGTTGTGATCCTCATTCTAGGAAAGACATAAGATAAGTATACCTTGTTAACCTTCTTGAATAGCTGGCAACCTTGGATGACAGTGTCTTTGAACAAAGATTGTAGAGCTAGATGAATCTCTTTGGTTTCAGTAGCCCAAAGATCAGTGTAGCCTATCAGTTTATACAGGCAAGTGGCATATGCAGGTTGGATGGCCATTATAGGCATACAGGATAGTCCATCAGTATTCTGATGTTGAGTGTCAGGTCTATGAACCACTGTGAAATCATACCCTTGCAAGTGCAAAGCTAATTGAGCTAATTGTTCTTCAGGTTCCTTCAGCTATTGTAACTACTTGAGTGAGGAGTGATTGGTAACCACCGTGAAATCAATCCCATAGATTCAGTGTTGAAATTGTTTAAATGCGTCCAGGACAGCCAAAAAACCCTTCCTGGGAAAACTCTAATTCTTGTGCTTATTATGCAGGTGGGAGTAATAGGACACTGGTTTGTCCACACTATCCTCATCTAGTTAGGCCAGGATTGAGCCACCAGCTACCTCACTTGTGTTGGTATATAAGAGGAACTCATTGTCATAGTCAGGGTAGACCAGAATAAGAGCTTCTTTGAGTTTGGTCTTGCGGACTTCAAACAATTGTTGTTGACTATCAGTCCACTCAAAAGAGACGTTTTGGAGCAACTGGATCAGGGGCTCATTCAGTTCATCAAAATCAGGGATGAACTGAAAGTAATACCCTATCATACCCAGGAATACTTGGATTTCTCAGAGGTTGGTGGGGGTTAGCATCTTGTCAATAGCTTCAACCTTGTTGTTCATAGGTCGAATCCCAGTTTGAGATACTTTGTGTCCCCGGAACTTGAATTGCTCCTTGAAGAAAGCATACTTAGAATGTTTAAGTTTCAAGCCAGAATTGAAGATATTAGGGAAGAATGCCTTGAGGTGCTCTAGGTGATCTATAAAGGTAGAGCTGAACACTGTTATATCATCTAAACACACAAGTACACAGGAGAGCTTTAGATCTCTGAGAATTGAATCCATTGTACATTAAAAAGTGGCAGGAGCTATTTAGAGACATTGGGGCATATGAGTTGGTTCAAATAAGTATTCAGTTTCAGTAGCCCAAAGATCAGTGTAGCCTATCAGCTTATAAATACAAGTGGCATATGCAGGTTGGATGGCCATTATAGGCATACAGGATAGTCCATCAGTATTCTGATGTTGAGTGTCAGGTCTATGAACCACTGTGAAATCATACCCTTGCAAGTGCAAAGCTAATTGAGCTAATTGTTCTTCAGGTTCCTTCAGCTATTGTAACCACTTGAGTGAGTAGTGATTGGTAACCACCTTGAAATGGGTCCCATAGATTCAGTGTTGGAATTGTTTAAATGCGTCCAGGACAGACAAAACCCCCTTCCTGGGAACACTATAATTTTTGTTCTTATTGAGCAGGCGGGAGTAATAGGCCACTGGTTTGTCCACACTATCCTCATCTAGTTAGGCCAGGATTGAGCCACCAGCTACCTCACTTGTGTTGGTATATAAGAGGAACTCATTGTCATAGTCAGGGTAGACCAGAATAAGAGCTTCTTTGAGTTTGGTCTTGCGGACTTCAAACAATTGTTGTTGACTATCAGTCCACTCAAAAGAGACGTTTTGGAGCAACTGGATCAGGGGCTCACTCAGTTCATCAAAATCAGGGATGAACTGAAAGTAATACCCTATCATACCCAGGAATACTTGGATTTCTCAGAGGTTGGTGGGGGTTAGCATCTTGTCAATAGCTTCAACCTTGTTGTTCATAGGTCAAATCCCAGTTTGAGATACTTTGTGTCCCCGGAACTTGAATTGCTCCTTGAAGAAAGCATACTTAGAAGGTTTAAGTTTCAAGCCAGAATTAAAGATCTTAGGGAAGACTACCTTGAGGTGCTCTAGGGGATCTATAAAGATAGAGATGAACACTGTTATATCATCTAAACACACAAGTACACAGGAGAGCTTCAGATCTCTGAGAATTGAATCCATTGTACATTAAAAAGTGGCAGGAGTATTTTAGAGTCCTTTGGGCATATGAGTTGGTTCAAATAAGCCTTCTGACGTGATGAGGGCGGCCTTCTCACAGTCTTCTGGAGATAAGTTGACCTGCTAATACCCCCAAGTCCATAGCAGAGAAGAACTTGAAGTCTCCCAACTGCTTAATAGCATTTTATGTTCAAGGTAAGGGGTAAAAGTCCTTCTTGGTGAGGGAGTTAAGTCAGCAATAATCCATCACAATATTATCTCCTCTGTCCTCCTTTTTGATAATTAACAAAGGGGAGGCCCATGGACTTTGAGATGGAGCCAACATCCCAGAATCCAAGAGCTGTTTCAATTCCTTGGATACTTGAGCATATTCAACTTGACTGCAACAATAGGGTTTGACACAAAAGAGAGGGGCACTGCCAGTGTCAATCTGGTGGATAACTCCTTTGTCTAATCAATAGTCATTAATACCAGAAGCAAAGATGTCTATGAACTGATCTAACAGATCAAGTACATCTTTCTGTTGGATTAGAGACAATGTGGGAAGTAAGCAGCAATAAACAGGGAGAGCAATTGAGGTTCTTCTTTGGGTAAGTTGAATTTGCTATATGTCCCAAAAAAATATAGGGAGGCAATCTGCTCTTATCCTAATATATTTCTGTGCCCTACTAATTGCCCTCAATATAAATTCATGGGGAAAAAAGTCAGTTTGGACAGCAGCAGCTGTACAAGTTGCTTATGAGTTTGATCCTAAATCCCAGGGCATGACCAAGGTTTCTTTAAGCTCAGAGATTTAGGGGAGTACAACTCTAGGAATCTTTTCACAGGCAACTCATAGAAAATCTGAGAGTCAATGATGACCTGAGAACACAGAGAGATAGTGACAGCAGAAGGGGCAAGTAATGGGACTCCTTCTGCAGCAGGGAAAGACAAAGTAGGTGTGGTGACTGCTCTAACAGATTGTTGGGCTTAAGCAGTACTTGGATATGTGAGCACCAGGCAAGGTAGAGTACAACAGAATATGCCTTGCCAGCATAAAACTGAGGAGTTGCTGACTATTGTCAGTATATGAAGATCATAGTATTAACAACAGCAAAATAGGTTCAGGCGTTGGTCAGCAACAGAGAAACAGAACAGGATACAGAGTTGGTGTATAGTAGTCAGTTGGATACAAGATAGACATATATACTTGAGAAGGGATTCAGTTGTGAGTTGGCAACAAGACAACAAAGTTGGAACAGGGCTGGCAGAGGAATGGGTGTATGTTAATCAGTCAGAATCCAGACAGACAATAGATACTGGGGAAGGGGAAGAGAGGATTCAGAATGGATAAGTGGCATACAGCAGACTTATGATTCCTAGGTGTCTCTATATTAACAGTGCTGAAAACACGAGCTCAACATCTGTTTGTAGCTTACAGGAGCTATCATGGTTGTACAGACCCAAGGTCTGCACCTCTGAAAATGCAGTTGACAAGTAACTTATCCAAGTTAAAGGAGAAACAACAGTATTTGGTTTACAATAAAAGGTCTCTGATTTATTACATAAGTCAAGTGAAGATTATATAGGCATTTGTGAGATGATAGCCAACTGAAATGTCAATCAACAATATGGAATATTGATGATCAATCAAGTTAGTTGCTACAGTTTCATGTGGAGATTGCAACTGAAAAGAGTGGTTGTAAGTTAGATCATCAGTGTCAGTTTTCAACTGGTTGTTCCAAAGGCAATTTGGCAAATTGGGTATAATCTGGACAGATTATGAAACAGACAGTTTAACAGATCACTTATACTTAATCTGAACAACAGATATGACATGTGGAATGATCTGGACAACATCTTTGACCTATAGACTTGTCTGGCCGACAGATAAAGCCTATAGCTTCCTATGGACAACAGGAAATGCCTATAGAAGCGCATGGACAACAGATGCAGTCTATATCCTCCTATGGCCGACAGGAAATGCCTATAGCATTGTATGGCCAACAGATGAGGCCTATAGCCTTATATGATCAACAGATAAGGCCTATAGCCTCAAATAGCCAACAGAAGCTGGTAAATAGTGTCATAGCTCATAGCTATCTCACCACAGTAGGGGAGCACATATTTGAGTAGTGAGCCCTGTACTTTAGCAAGAATATTCCAGTTGGTTACTCAAGGACGCAAGTCTTAATCCTCTTGTCAGAAATACAAGAAGGCTCCTCAAAGATTAGCAGGACCTCATACCCAAGAGGGATAGGTATCCATATCAAAGGTTAGCAATCACATTGTACCTGTGCAGGAATTTAGATTCCAACAGAAGTTCATTTTTTTATTTTCCATCATGACAGCAGGGGAGGCAATGAGGAGTTTTCCAAACCTCATTGGAAGAGCATGGTAAACGCCAATAGCTTGAGTCTGAGCCATACCCACAGTTCCATAATACTTAGTATATTTGAGATCAGGAGCCAGCTTGAGTTTCTTCATCATCTTGGAAGATACAACGTTGACAGAAGAACCTGTGTCCAGGATAGCCTTAAGCTTAACCTTCTGGATTGATACTTTTATATGGGTGGTATCTTTCCCAAAGGGAGGTAAGAAAGCCAAGACATCCTGCGCTGCTTCAAGTACTTTTCCCATTTTACTAACATGCATTTCAAGGCAGGAATTTCCTTGTATACAGTTTGCAAAGGTAAGGACACAGTAACATTTTGGAAGAGCACCTCAGCTAGCTCAGTAGCTTCTTCCAAGTAATCTACTAGGACAGGGGGTCAATGAGCTTGAGCCTGGTAAGGGCAAGCCACCATGGCTTTAGCTTCAGCCAGAGATGGGCAAGCTGTACTGTAAATTCAGAACCTAAACGTAAAAATGCAGAATTGTCAAATCCTTGGTCCAAATTTCAAATCACTTTTGCGGGCAACCCAGATGAGTAAAAATTAAAATATTTAATAAAATCAACTATTTAATTTGACTTTCTTTTATTTATTTAAATTGGCAATTTTTAAATCCCTTGAGCAGATAACTCAACTAGCTAAAGACAAAACACAACAAGCAAATGCAGGATACATGAATCAGAAATGTGGGATTCTAATGTACAATTTGAGATTTCCTGTATGTCTAACAAATTGTAGACAACATGTAAAAATTAATGAATCTAAAATTTCAGAATTGTCAAATCAAAGAACCAAAGTTCAAATCAAAAATGAGGTGAATTTGAAATACATATAATTTATGGAAATCTCAAACAGAAAGTCAAAGTATCTAGAGTAGATTTGTGCTAACTCTTTTAGGAATCATAGGCATTCTCAAAAATCACCCTATTCCATTTTAGGTTGGCTAAAATTTAGATGCTTAATTAAAGTAGATTTTATAAAAAAAACTAATAATAAAATAGAATTATATATTAAAATCTATTTTATCAAATTTGAATTTTCCCTGGTGTGTTGATAATTCATTTGCTATTTGATAATGTACTTTCATTTAATTGGATAGTTTCACCTCCAGTTGCCAAGGCAATATGAAATCAAGTTGCCTCTGCAAGACCAGCTGTGGTTGCAGAGGAAACTTGATTTCCTATTGCCAAGGCAACTGGAGGTGAAACTATCCAATTAAACGCAAGCAGATTATCAACAAAAAATGAACAATTGCCACAACAAGTGTTGAAATAGCAGGCTCGACCTGCCAGCAAGGTTCCAAGCAAGCAGGTTCATGACCTGCAATCCAATTACCTGGCCACTAAAATCCAGAATAGGAAGTCAACTCAAATTGCCAAATCCAACAACATGAACAAATGATGATCCCTTATAGTGGATACCTTGTTTTGGCGCTTGACTCATTACCAGGATCAAGCCACCCCCTTCACCATCCAACTGTGTGATAAACACAATCATGTTCCTGTTATCCTTAATTCACAATGACTATATACTCACTATCTCTCAATAAATATTATTATCTAGTTTCTAAATATTTTTCCCCTTGTAACTCTGCTAAAACAGCACAGTTACAACACAAGGAAAAAGTAACTTGATAAAAATAGGTTGTAATATATAACTCTATTTTATTAGCTTTTTTTAAAATCAACTGTAGTCAAGCATCCCTAATTGCAATATATAAACTCATAGTGTAGTAAACTGATGGTTTATCTTTCCTTCCTTCCTTGAAAAGAAGTTTGTTTGACCCTTGGCCATGCTGGGGGCCAAAAACCTTTTAAAAAAATTCTATGTTGTCAGGAGGGTGGCTCATATATCATTATATGGGTTTTTGGTTGCTATATTGGTGATTTAGTGTTACAACCAAGTTTCCAGGCTTGCCTGCCAACATATCTTACAATACACAGGGGGCGCTTGATGAGTTGCCCCTTGACATGTCTAACAACATGAACCAATCTGATGGCAATATCAAACTGCAGGTACTTTCTCCTAATTAGGAGTATTATCAATATGACCTGCTGATCCTGCACAAGTTACTCCTTGGCTCCAAACCTTACATGGAACATGCCACCCCCTTGTGGCCAGGTGGCCTTCCCATATAGTATATTAATCACAGTATTCTATAATAAACAATACCTTATTCTTATTATTTCTGTCTTTTCTATTGGACTGTTGTCTTCCCCAATTCCAAGTACTGAATCCTCATTGGTTCAGTTGCAACATTAGAGTGCAGAATATTACATCATTTCCAGTTTAGACAATTTTAAATTTCACTTGATTTTATGTCTAAACATGGCTATTAAGATTAAATTTTTCATTTGATTTTATGCAGAGTGGAGCTTCTTGATTTGGGTTAATTTGTCCTAGTTTCTTACTAGACATTCCATTTTTATTCCAGTTCCTGCAATTAATATTTGAGTTTACTAGTGACATTCAAAAGGGATTTGAAATTCAGTTCATGGATTTAAGAATCCTGCACTTTCAAAAACATAGTAAACTTAATGAAAATGGTTGATGGATTTGAACACTTCAAATCTGACTCCAGTTAATTCATTTTGTCCATTTGAAATATGCAGTTTGACTTGAAATTTTCAAAGTGTCTATGAGTTCCCGCATTTTTAAAATTCAAATAAAAATACAAAGAAATCAATTTAATTAAAAAAGGCCATCCCGCAAAAGTGATTCAAAATTTGGACCAAGGATCTGACAATCCCGCATTTTTACGTTTTGGTTCTGAAATTACAGTAGTGGTGGTTTTCCCTGAACAAAGTTTGTAGGGAACCAACACAGTTTCAGGGACAGACAGCACTGAGTAGCCATACCTATCTGATTTATCATATTCAGAATCCTTGGGTTTAGAGTCACTTAAGAGATTATGGAATAGGTGAAGGATAGTAGGTCCAGACAAAGGAGAATATTCTTTGTCAGGGAGAGGATCAGAAGGAGACAGGGGGATTGGTCAGCAGAGAGTTTATCTGCCTTTAAGTTGACATCTCTTTTCCTGACTGCTCTTTAGGGTTACACCCTTTTACTCACAGGTTTATGAATGACCAACAATGGTGACCTATCTGGCCACAGTTATGGCAACCTTGGCATTTGGGTTGCCCATTGGGCCCAAAAGTCATAAGGTGATGATTGTGGGGAGTAGTGCCAGCATTTTTTGTCTTACTTTCACTTACCACAGCCCCACCATGTGCCAAGTGCATTTCCTTCAGAAGAGTCTTGATGCTCTTTATGGAGGTGAGGGATGCATTATGCGCCTTGAAGTTTAAGCACAGGAGTTGATTCACTTTGAGTGCATTAGAACAGGTAGTGTAGGCTTTTCTAGGAGCCAACTGGCAACTGGTAATGAGTTGTTGACCTTCAATGTAGAAGCAGTCAGCAAACTCAGCCAATGTTTCCTTAGGTTTGAAGGCAATTTGTATGAAGGCATCTTTTTTAACCTCCATACTAAGGTCATCTCCACAATCCTTGATCAAGAGCTGCTTCATATCATCCCAAGTGACTATAGACAGAAACTCAGTAACAACAACTTCCTGACACATAGGATGGAGACAATTAAGTATATGTTCCTTCTTGAGATCATCAGTGACCCTCATCATGACAGTCTCATAAATGGTCAGGAAAACTGCAATGGTAGAGGTCTTGAGGTCAAATATCTGCTTAAATGTTGGCTTGTAGTTGGTATCAATCAAGGAGGACGTAGGCTTGCTGCTATTGCCAGAATTGAGAACATTGATGTTAGGATTCCCTTCAAACTCAGACTCAGTGGCGGGTTTTCTAGCCCGTAGTAGTTGAAGGCTTTCTTCTAAGGTGTCTAGAGTAGAGAAATTCTGGCCTCTGATGTCTATGTCTGTAGTGATCACTGTTCTAATCTCATCAATCTGTATCTGATAAACAGCCAAGGTGCTTTTAACCCCATTGACCCTATTAGCCAAGGCAGTAACTTGGGGCATCAAAGGAGATATCTTCTCATTCATTGTCTCAGTTAATCTAATGAGATTCTGGACTTCCTTTTTTAGGGATTCTTGTCTATCTGCAACATTATTTTTCACAGTGGCCAAGTTGTCTGTTGTAAATTGAACTATCAATACTATTTTAATATGGCCTGCAAATTGTGATACTTGAATTGACTTGATTGGGTTTGCTCTTTGAATTTGAGAGATGCCCCCTTTCTGCAAATCAGTCAACATCAATATTCACCCATTCCAGATTGTGCTACCTGTGCTATTCTGATCCTGGTACAAGTTCAGCCCAGTTGACCCCATCAGCCGCTTGTCTACCTATTGAACAATCTACACTCTTTCTCTTTAATTTAAGTAGAATATTTCCCCCAAATAAAGACAAGTTTATCCAAATTTGTGCTGGCTTTTATAATCTTCAAGCTTTTCCCTTTGCTTTTTGCCAAAAGGAAGTCATTGTCTTTTGTCCTATAAAATTATGGTATTGTCAAGGGTCTGGATGTACAAGCATTCTGGCTACCGCCAACCTTCTTAACATCCAGCCATTGTCCAATTTGGTGCCCTTCCAATATACTGTTTGACATACCAAGAATGGTAACCAAGCAATATCACATGACTGTCCAAGTATCCAGTGGCTTGAACCCATCCTGCACATGACCAACCCCTAGGTTTGATCCAACTAAATCTCTGCCACAGTCAAGTCTATATAAGTCTAAAGTATTATCCAATAAAATATACTTCTCTTCTTTCCTAATTCCACATTTGAAGCTTCCCCAAAAGGCGCTCCTTATCAGTATGTTCCCTTAACTTTGCCCTGAAGGCTAACCCAAGGCTAGCTTCAAACCTCAAAGCTTTTTAATAAAGGCTTATGCCCTGCCCTCTTGGACAGATCCTCAAGAGCCAAACACATCAATTCCCCAACTTGACATATAGCATTAATAAGCATAAGTTTAACATCTGGAATAGGATTTCTGATTAAATCCTAAAAGGAATGCCAACATTTCTACTCTTATATACAGAGAGACAAGGTTTGGAACACGCCTGAGCGTCAACCAACTATAAGTGTGGTGCCTTAGTGCCATCAGAGGCGCAGGAAGGCACAGCTAATCAATAATTGTTGGTAGACTAGCTCAAGAAGAGTGTAGGATGTAACTGAAGCGCCATCTATGCCTTGAGACAGCCAGTAGCAACACACGTGCCAAGGAAAGCCAATCAGGATAAGCGTAGTCAGCAATGATATACCTATTGCAACAGTAGCCACTGGGAACTGACTTAAAAGACAAGAGCAAAGGTTTTTACAGTATATATCAATACAGAAACCTAGAAGGATGATAACAAGCCCTTAGTTACACTTGATATTTTGCAGCTGCTGGCTAGATTGTACTCCAGCTTCAATATATGCAATTATCTGCAGAGCTCTATTCTAATGTTAGCTTTAGTGTCCTTTGCATAGAGCAGGTAAAGCACATTGGCAAGGCTAACATCTTTCTGTAGCTTTGAACAAACAAGCAATATCCACAATTGCTTACAGACGTGAAACCCCAGCACTATCTGGTGATGTACCAAGGCAAGTTGGTCAAAGGTGAATATTAGGCTATTGGAAGAGTCAGCTGCTGAGCAGAAGCAGTGAAAAATATGAGGGGCAACTATCATCTCATAATACTGAACAGATTTGAACTAGACTTTTAGGCTGGGTATGGCTCCTTCATGTGCTAGCCCAAGGGCCACTGAGGTGATTCAATCCCACTCTGGGGTACCCAGGGGATAAGCAACAAGACAGGGGCCATTAATCAGGTTCAAAAGAGTAGGAGTAGTAGGCAGGTCAGTCATGTCTTCTTCCAATGGAGGGCTGGAAACTTCAGGAAAAGAAGGGTCCTGAATTAGCAGAGGTAAAGAACCAGAGAAAGTAATTGTGAAGGGGTAACCAAGGGGCTTACAGTCTTTGTAGTGAGCACCATTTTTGCTGTGCTCATAGGCATGTCCAAGGAACACAACAGGGAATCTTAACAGTAGGATTTGGTTTGTACTAAACTGGATGTTAGTCTTCAGGGATGAATAGGGGATTTACCTTAAGTGCAAGGATTGGGGGCCGCTTAGCAAGAAATAACCTCTGCTGTCAATCATAAAATAGATCACAGCTTCTGCAACAACCAAAAGGTTGATACCAACAACTCCTGGGAGGCTAAAGGGGATAAATCAACTGAACACTCAAAGGCAACAGGAAGAACCAAATTATCAGAGTAACTAACCAATTTGAACTTTATTAGAGTAGAGAATGATGAAGCAAGGTCTTTTATTACTTGCATTAATTTAAAGGGAGGGGATAGGATTTGAGTGGCAATTTGAATGTCAACCCTAATTGACCAATGATATGAGGGAATTTGGATGCATTTCTTGAGGCAGGAAAATCTTTAATTTTTTTGAATGAGCATAGTCAAAGGGAAAATTGAACCAAATAAAATCAGGAATATGCATTGAATGCAATTATCACTGCTCCTGGCTGCTCTTGCACATGATATTTAACCAGAGGTGTCTCTTGGGTGGGTTAAGTGGGGGCATCTTTAAACTAATTCTGCAAGTAATTGTGTATGGACCTTTCTGGGGGGTTTGGTAAATCTTTGGATAAATATCCAGGCGTAATCTGGAAGAGAATCCCAAGCATTTGGTGAGGATTGAAGTAAAGGCCCAAGGGGAAGGTGTAGCTTTACATTAAGGCCTTGAAAATGATAATTATCAGAAATCTCCTCTAGCTAAAACTAGGGAGATGACACTGAAGTATAATAAAAGTCACAAAGAGAAAATATGAATAGAACTTTATTTTTTGAATGGATCAGAATGATTCTTATATGGTAAATTTTTACCATAAACCAGTAGAAGGGCAGATAGATCATTGGCCACTTTCATAAGTGAGTTGAGGTTCAATTGTGTCACCAGAAAAATATAAATGAGACCATTGCATTTTTAGATCAAAGCCTGTTTTGAGATGCAAATGGTAATTTAAGGGCTTCTTGTTCAAAATGTGACTCCTCCAAAGGTGAAATCAAGTGTGCTTGAATATTGTGATTCACAAGGATCTGCACCAGCGTGTGAGGATGACACCTGATTTTTTTGTACATTGGTGCTCTGCAATAATCCAAAGTGTTTTAAATTGCAGATTAGTTCCCAAATAGGATCTAATAATAAATCACATTCTTGCTTTGTGTGCTTTCCTATTGTTGGGCTTTTTTGCATTACAGCGCCACAATTATTTGATATTATTGGGCACAGGGCATTTGCTTGAATACAGTCATATGTGAGAATATTAGTAGTATTGTATCAGAAGAGCAATGATCAAATGGAAACATGATTATTGTCCAGAAATGGCTTCTGATCACAAAGAAGCACTTAAAGATTAGGACAAAGGTCAACCAGATTAAAGATAGATCAAAGATGAGTTCAATATTAAAGATTAAGGATTAAAGGTTAAAGATTTTTCTTTATTGTAATTGATCAATTCTTATTATACATTCTGCAAGGTTAATCCCTAGGCTGCTAGCAATGTCTTCTAGAACATTATAACACGCCCCTTATTTGGGTAATTATTAATCTAGGTTTGGCGCTTATTGCATGTCAACCAATAGGATATCTTCATCTTCCCCCAGCACAGGTGATCCTTGCTGGCATGGAATAATTGAGTTACTTCAGGATCACTTCCTACCTTCCTGGCATGCTCCAAGCTTTATGATTATTAATGTGATTAACATTGGAATTCAATATTATGAGGAATTGAACCCAGTGCCTTGGCGCTCAATTTAAAAGTGTAGCAGCACCTTGGCGCCTGTAATATTTTCCAGGTGGCGCTTAACAGTAAAGTAGTTCAGCGCTTTAGCGCCTAATCTAATTGCTAGATGGCGCCTGTATTTTTCCAACATGGCGTGGCAGCGCTTACCATTGGCTGATTTATGGTTCAGGTCAGCAGACTACTGCTGATCCAATATGCATATGTTTTATAATATCAATTTATGTTGTTTTGCAGTTGTAATTCATATTTGCAAGCTCTGTCATAATTGGCATCATTGGTTTTTATACTGCCAAATTATGGGTTTGGTTGCTGAAACCCCTAATCTGTGAGCTCTGTCATAATTGGCATCATTGCTTGGTCAAAATCCTGACACCTATACTTTGGCCCACCCCCTAGCCATAGCTAGAGGTGTATTCTGTTCATTGTGTTTTTCAAGAGGCTAAGTTAAATCTCATACCTACCCCTGAGGTTAATCTCCCAGATTAGTACAAACCCAATCCTACAGTTAGACATTAATATCTGGTCAGTGATAGACCACTCTATCTAGGCCTTGATGCACTGGCATCATGCGCTATCTTGAGCATAACCAAGGGACACATCAGAGAAATTCTAACTAGTGGAATTCAGGACTCCCAAAGAAAACTTTATCAAGGAGAATTGTTGCATCAGGCTTGGAGTGGGAAAAACTGATCACCCCAGCAAGCTCCAACCACCTGTCTAACAGCTTCAGGACCACCAGGTGCTGCTGTGAAGCCCCATTGCCTGAAAAAATTTGTGAACTGAAGAGCCATCACTAAACCAAGCAGAGTCTTAGATTGGTAAGCCTGTTAATCTGAATATAGGTTATTGCAGAATCACCTCACCTTCTAACCAGCCTTACCTCCAGAATGCCTTCAGATACCTCTCAAATGCATCTGGAAATTCATTGATCCCTTTTATGGTTTATAGTTTCATTATCAGGTAACTGTATACTCTATAAAAATATCCCTTACTCTCTGTTTCTTGCTCTCTATAGTGTAATATTTGTTGAAACAAGTGTATTAGTTAGTCAGTTTCAGGGATCTCTTGGTGGTGCAACTAAAGAGGTGATTTTTTAAAGGTAGACTTTTAAGGAGATGAAAGAAGAGGGTTTCAGGAATATTCCTGACATAAACCTGATTTTGACTAGGGAAAAATGTTGGAATCAAGTGGATAAATGTTCAACAGGAGGGGCAAAATTTGATAGGGAATTCCCCCCCCACTATCAGGGGGGGGAAATCAAAATTTGGGAAAAACGGATTTTTATGGAAGCCAGAATAATTTAACATCTGGGCAGGCGCCCGCCACCCTCCTGCAAGCCTCCTGCCTGCCCAGCAGGCTCCTGCTGCCCAGCCACCCGCCTGCCCACCCCTCCCCCAGCAGACCTGCCGCTTGCTCCCAGGCCACCCGCCTGCTCCCCAACCCCCAGCCAACTGCCAGCCGCCCACCCGGGTCCCAGGGCCCACTCCCCAGCCAATCAAAGTCCACCATGACACCCAGCCAATCAGAAAAGCCCCTTGGAACAGAGGGAAATTCTAAAAATGATTCTTGGGCCCAAGAAGAAGGGCAAATGCCTATTTCCAAACCCAACCAATATTCTAAAAATAATGAGGACAATCCAAAAATAACTCCAGGAGATAAAAATAACATGACCTACAGCCAATGGAACCAGGTGGATGCCAACAATCAGCTAGGCCTAGACTCCAACCAAAATAGCACTCCCAAGTCAAAAATAGAAGTGTTTAAAAACAAGAGTTGCCATCACCACCTGACCACCCATCCAGAGGAAATTATTGGTCCCAAGCAGAACTGTCTAAAACCCCAACAGATTGCCCAGGAACAAGGGTTTGGCCATCCCTTTAAACACCAATTCCCAAGTCCCATGACCAAACTTTTGGGGACTCCAGCCCCCTGTTTTTACTCCCATTTGCAAAACTTTGCAAGTGGGGGCTCACTATAAATAAAGGATCCCCTCTCAGTAATAGCTTGTGCTATTATTGAGACTAATACCCTCAATAAAGTGAAATTTCTAACTCTAACTATAGTTAAGCTTATAGATCAAGCCCCTGCCAACCCTCCAACTCAGTGAAGATGAATCACCTCATCTTCACAGCTGTGCTCACAGCTTGCCTTGAGATTGGAGGCTACCAACAGAGTTCAGAGTTCTTTGGCCCCTCCACAGAAGGACTAGGTTATGACCCATACCACAACCCTGGCCAACTTAACTCATCAAACACTGGACCCTGGCCGCCTCTGGTATCTCCCCATTTGACACTCTCCATAGCCATGTATATGTTGGCTTACTACATCCTCGCCTACTTTGCCGGGAGCTTTGGGCGTTTCAACATACACACCAAAGTATTTTGCTGGCTAATGACGGTGTATCCCATAATCACTGCCTTGACGGGTTTCCAGTTCTCTAATTTGCTACCATACATACTCCAAGTGGTGCCCACCATTCTAGGATATTACAGAGGGGTGCTTATTTGGAGAATTCTATCTCTTTCATGGTTCAGCATGGAGTTTAAACTATATAAAGATATGGTTGGTATTTCCTTGAGTGCAGTGAGATAAACAGATCAATGTTTCTGATTGGGTTGATGCTCCTGGGAGTGTGGTTGTAATGATTTAAGCGTTATGACATTGTTTAAAAGCTGTTATTATTGTTTTTGGGATGGTGCTGCTATTCAATCCAGGTGGATGATGTAATTTTCGCATGGTCTGCCACACCCTGCCAATTAAATAAAGTTGTATACAAGGTCTAGGGTAGTTCTGATTGACAACCGTCTGAATTTAAACTGTATACACCTACAGTAGTTTTAAAAGGTATGGCAACAAGCAAAAATTCTTCAGATTTAAACAAAATGATTTCATATTTAAACAAAATCCAAGTTGCGTGAGATTCAGGATTCAATTAATTTAAATATTTTTGGTTAATAAATGAACTGTCAAACCAAAAACAAAATTTCACTAGCCCATCATACAAAATTATATCAAACATCAAGTGGTGTAGTTCAAACCACAAACAAAATGAACTGACACAACAACTGAAATGGATGGATGCTATTCCAGAGTATAAAATAAACCAATCAGGATTCATATGAGGCACCAACAGAAGGACTAAAGTGAAACAAAATTGGAGCAATCTAGAAGCAATATTACACAAGCACAAAACAAAATGAACTCACACAAGATGTGTAGTATGAGCAGCCTAAAATAGAAAAATAACAGTTTAACAGCCAATCAGGCTTCAGCTCCCCCAGCCCAGCGCCCCAAGCAACAAATCATCACCGCCCAAATTCCTCAGGAAATTGTGGCACTCAACCTGCAGGGTCTGTCCTGGGATCAGATTGCTGCTCAGTTGCAATTTACCCGAGCCACCATAATGCGGGAGTTCAACAACCTAATGAATAAGGGGAATCTGATTGGGATGGCCAAGAAGCCAAAGAAGGCCACAGAGTCCCAGATAACTGAGGCCTACCCAATAATTCTTGACCTCCTCCAGTGGGACCCCAAGCTTCTCTTGACCCAGGTCCAGAAGCAGCTTGCGCACCATAACATATGGGTCTCCAAGCACATGGTGCAGCTCTGGATGTATGGGAAGGTGGCTTCCATACGGGTTCTTACCAATTTTGCCGGCAACCAATGGGATAGCGCTGAGGATTCCACGTATGATACTGCCATTGAATCCACCCTGGTCTGATGCCTGACTAGTCTGTCAGATGATGTCATGTTCATCTCTTACTATAAGCTATCCATAGCTTTTGATGATTTTGGCACCCAAGGAAAAGCCGCCACCAAGAATGGAAGGAAGAAGGTCAAGAAGGTGACTTTCATTAGTGCATTTCTGGCTGTTTCAGCCAAGGGTTTTGTCTACTATTGGAAAAACCCTGATTTCATCAATGGGTACTCATACGGCCACATCCTCAGTGGATTGCTCAACTCCTGGGATGGCTCAAATTTCAAATACTGGGTTTTCTTGAGCCACCAAATGGAGGGAAGCTCCACCGCCCTTGAGGCCATCCAGGGATGCGGGCACCAGGCCTCAGTCTACCCCGCCGGCCATGCTGACGTCCATCTGGCTGATGTTGTCTTTTTCAACATTGGAGATACACTACAGGAGCGCTGCCCTCAGGCTTTCAACGACTTCTATCTTGGGGTCCTTGATCACAATTTTCTCTTTGGTCACCAAATGGTGGCTGATTTGTTTGCGCAAATGGTTTTCCATGTGAACATGGGCAACCAATCACGCAAGGATAAGCGCCTCCCACCCTGTGCTACAGCCACCTACCAGCCCATCCAGCCAATGACTGATAAGAATTACAATGAGCGGTATATAGCGGCCATCATGCACAATCCTCCTTCCTCCACCCCCGCCACTAACCCCCCTCACCTGCAAGCCCAACCCACCCAATCCCAGACCCCCCCCCAGGCCAGCACCGCCTCTACGTCCTCCTTCCTGCGCCATTCTGCCTACTAGGCATCACTCTTCCCTGCCCCAATAAACCCCCTGTCACCAAAATTTTTCTATTTATACTATCTTTTTTTTGAATTTCAATTGTTTGTGTTCTCTTTGTTTATAGTTGGCTTTATTCTTTATGTTCAGCTTATTTCTATAAAATCATATATTTACTAAGGTGTGTATCTAGATCCTGAACACAGTTATTTTTAGCGCTTGACATAGCCCCTTGTGAAAACATTAATAAAAATTTGGTGATCAGCTAAATTTGAATTAGAAAATTATAGGTTAACTTTTTTTAGATAAAGTTGTTACTGATCCAAATTCAAAACCTTAATGATAAACTTTAAGCCAATCAGGAGCCAAGTGATAAAGTGATTGTTGTGACATAAAGGGTCATTTAATAATTCTTTGATGCATGTGCGCTAATTAATATGATTGGCTAGATGTTTTGCCATTATATGCCATTGCCGCTGTGGCAAGTTGTTGATGGACTAGTGCTAACCCAGCAGCTGATTGTGCATTAGTCCATCAACAACTTGCCACAGCGGCAATGGCATACAATGGCAAAACATCTAGCCAATCATATTAATTAGCGCACATGCATCAAAGAATTATTGAATGACCCTTTATGTCACAACAATCACTTTATCACTTGGCTCCTGATTGGCTTAAAGTTTATCATTAAGGTTTTGAATTTGGATCAGTAACAACTTTATCTAAAAAAAGTTAACCTATAATTTTCTAATTCAAATTTAGCTGATCACCAAATCCTTGTTAATATTTTCACAAGGGGCTATGTCAAGCGCCAAAAATAATATGGTAATCAAGGAAACAATGCCAACACAAAGCAAACAATGCATATTGAGATGAGCGTAAAACATATGCACAATGGGTAAAAAGATGGGATAATGTAGTAAACAGGAAAATAAAAAGGAATAAACAAAGAGGCAAAAATATCAGAATAACACAGATTTTATTGGGGTGAAAGCTATAAAAACATATGGAAAGGTTAGTAAAAAATCAAATGAGAGAACTCAAAAAACTACTCAAAGACCTCGACTTGGCAATTGCCAAAATTAAAGAGATTAACCGCAAAAAAAACCAAGAGTTAAGTCTGCTGTCCTTGAAGGGGACAAAATTGAAAAGGTGTCCTCCAAGGCACTCATGGCCAAGATTCCAGACACCCCCAAAACAACACTTGAACAGCTTTTAAATGTCCAGAAGCACGTTGTGGAAGGCCTTCAATTCAAGTCCTTTGCCCTCTCTGTGCCGTCTGTCTGGACAGATGACCCATAAATGTATGCCCACCTAAGACCCACAAAACGTACCCAAACAGATGACACTGAGCAGTCAGCACAACTGGTTACACTGAGAATAGCAAAGCCTGCCGAGGCTGCGGGCAAGGAGGAGACTGCAGAAGGTAACCTAAAATAATAATTAATAAAAATTTCCAAATACTTACCTTTTTTAGAAGAAGCCAATGGTGAACTCCGCCGGGTCCTGGTCCCTTTTGTCCCCACCACATTCTATGCCAACTACGCCACTCATATGGCCAAGCAGCTTTTCCTGTCTCCCCTGTCTTGCGGGAGCTTGAAGACTGTATCCACGAGTCCTTTCCTATGTCCAGGGAGGCATTGGCTGGGCTGACACATGGAGAGGGGGCATCCAAGTGGACAGTTACTGCCTACAAGGATGCCCAATTTGTCTGCCTGGATCTGGTATCACTCAGTGGAGTTTACTGTGTAAACTCCATTGAGCTTGTTTGGGACGTCCTGGTGACGCTCTCATTCAAGAATGTACCGGAGATGGACCAGGCTCATGCGGCTGCTTGCTTCTGCTTCCCGGTGGAGCACACCCTGTCTTACCTGCTTGAGAACTTTGGGCGCGCGGTGAGCAAATTGGCTGTTGCAGACGCAACAGCCGTAAAGAAGACCAAAATCCTCCTGGCGGACTTCAGGCTGGCCTGGAGTGCCAACGAGACAGGGGTCCTGGCAGCTATGGAGCTGACCTTTGCCAAGACAAAGTACGGCAAGAAGATAAGCGTGTTTATAATAAACTGTGCAAGTTTACAGAAGCCTTTGCTGGGCAAAGGCTTCACCTTGTTGTTTACCTGGGGTTTTATTCTTCTTTGGGATGGGCGCGTCAGTTGAGGACCTGGACGGGGTCCTTCTGGGGATTGACAAGGCCAGGCTCTCCCTGGATGAGAAGAAGATCCCCCAGGTACAGCTCGGTGGATCACGTCATTAGCAACCGCCAGAATTAACTCATTCTGCAAGTTGACTTACTGAATGTTGACAATTTGTCAACATTCAGTAAGCCAACATTATTTTGGTATTTATCCGCCGGAATCAGGCATTTCCAAAACTAAGCTAATTTTTCATAGTGAATTATTAAGTCAGAATTGCAAAATCAAAAAGGAACAGACATAATGTTGACACCATTTAAACAATGGCTTAATTTTAAGCCAAAAAACTAATATAATTTACTATGAAAATGTAAGTTTCTTTGTACTTTTACATTAAGGTCAACTACAGTAAGTAATATCTGGATGTTGACCCCAAATAAGAATCCATAAATTTCTTAATAAAATACACAATATTCTAAAAATAACTACTTTTTATATTTTATACTACTGTTTTTATTAAATATATATTAAGATAAGCATTGAACAAAGACATATGCCAACTTTCAGAGCATTCTTTGTATTATTTAGATATTTACTGTTATTTTAAATGCACTGGATAAACTCTAGCTTATTTCCGGAAGTCCACTTAAGCCAACACACATATGTTAGAACTAGAATTTATATATGTAATTATAATGTCAACTTTGTGTCAAATTGACATGTTGCCTAAATTGCAACAAAGGGGTTTGGCTAAGCAAACAAAGTGACATAATTTAAGCAAGATTTAATAGGAGAGTTGCTATAAAAGAACGCTGACTGCCTGAATGTTGACACCTTCACTTATTTATTAGTAAAACACTGCTGCTTAACAAAAAGCACACATACAATGGTATGGTAATTCAGGCCAAAGTACCCAGGGCTGTACTTTAGACTTCCCTCTACAATCCCTATTATTTAGTTTTCATAAGTTACATATGCAAATCTTTAATTTTTAAAATTTAAAAATAATCAATTTTGGCCTTAAAAAACCAACTCCAGAAAATATTAGCCAAGCTTTATAAGTGATTTACATAGTGTTTTTCCACTTTAATGCTGACTGTCAGTATGTTGACGTCAAAATTAAAGCGTTATTTATGCTGACAAACTAAATTAAATATTTTTGACTACTGTGATTACCAGAATGTTAACTTTTTATTTAAACATGGTTTTTTTTCTATTCTTTAATAATAAACTAGCTCTAAAATTACTTTCTATACTTCTATAAACTATTTACTTAATAATAAAATTTAAAACAAGTGATTATTATTTAATTTTATTCATGTTTCAACTGTTTATTCTTACTTTATGAACTCTACTCTAATTATTGTAGGACAAATCTTCCAAGAAGCCACAAAATAACCCCAAGTCAACCAAGGAAGTACCCAAAGCCGCTGGAAAGGCCCAAAGTCCCTACCCCAACAAAAAACCAGCCAAAGAGCCCTCAACAAAACAGAAGACAAAGGAGAAGGCCCCAGACCCTGAAAGCAAAGAGCCCTCCCCTGCCCCCTCCTCTTCTCCAAGCTGGTATCAATCAGAAGGAGATGAGGTTTCACTAAACAAGCAAGGAAGAAAGAAGATACCCAAGAGTCCAGAACCCCAGCCAAGCCCAAATGAATTAAGCTCAAAGGAATCAAGTCCCAAGGAATCAAGCTCATCCTAGTCCAGAAAGCGCAAGAATCCAACTCAAGATAATTCCCCTCCACCGCCCAACAAATCTGCACCTCCATCCTCATCATCAAGTATCAATAAAGAAGATCCTGATGATTACCTGTCTGACTATCATCAAGCACCAATTGGCCCATGAGATCCCCTAAAGGTTCACAATATATGTAATGTCAAAGGAGAGTTTAAGCTCCCAAAGAAGTTCCCTCGGTTTTCCCCTCTAATGTCTGTCAAAGGAGGTGCAAGTTTAGTCTGTGATGGCTATGTTTTCAATTGCAACAATCAGAAGAGAGCAGGAAGAAGCAAGCATTATGTATGTGAAGATAGAAGCTGTGCTGCCAGAATTAATACAGAAGGATGGGATAAAGTCACTAGTGAAAAAGGAGAGCACACATGCAATGCTCCAATAAATCTTATTGAAAAGCTTCTAAAGTGGTACCTCTACCAAATGGTCCCAGTCTCCAAAGATGTCAAGGCTTCTGATCTGGCGGTTAAGGCCACCACACACCTAAGTAATGAGAACCTGAAGCTCATCCCTGACTGCGACCAGTTAGTGAAGTACATATGTGACAAACGCCGTGACCTAGTCCCCCATAAGAAATCAGCCATGGTTCAAGGAGAGTTAGTCTTGACAGAGGAGTTAAAGATTTTCAATGGTAATGAGGTATTTCTTTTACATGATTATGGTCCTACAGCAGAGGCAAGAATTATATGCTATGCTACACAACAGAACCTGGAGCAGTTGAGGGATTCAGAGACCTGGTTATGTAATGGTACCTTTGCAGTATGCCCCCGCCTTTTTTAACAACTATGGGTTGTACATTCCCTCATTGAAGGCAAGGTGCTCCCATTTGCCTACTTTCTGCTTCCTGGGGCAACAGAAGAGATCTACACAAGGGCCTTTAAAATCCTTCAGGAGGGCATCAAAGCCCTACCCAGTAATGGAAAGAGTCCCCCTGGCCATAACACTAGAGCCAATCCATATGATGATGAAAAGGATGAAGCCACCCTTGCTGCAGAAAAAGAAGCTCAAGATAAATCACTTGGCCCCTCAACTATAATCATGGACTATGAAACTGCCTAGTATAACGCTTTTGTAAATACCTTTGATGGAGAGGTACAGGGGTGTTTTTTCCATTATCAACAGGCTGTCAACAGGCAACTAAAGGGTCTACCTGAGCTCAGCAAGCTCCACCGTCTAGATACATCAGGAAAGTGCAAGTTCTTAATTCAGCAGTTTGTAGCACTAGCCTTTGTAAAGCCAGAGCATTCTGGACAAGCCTTTGAGCTCCTATGCCAGGATCCATATGCCAAGAAACATGATGGTGCCTTCTACCCTTTCATTGAATATTATGAACCACAGTGGATTGGACGTAAGGTCACTAAGCGCAAGAGCAAGCCCAGAGCCAAAGCCAACTGGAACTGCTACCAGGCAGTTCTTAAGGATGAGATGAAAATGACTTCATCTTTGGAGGGCTGGCATAAGCATATCAAATCCTCCTTTGGAATCAAGCCCAGATACAACACCTTCTACGAGCATCTCAAAGTCCAACAGGGGAAGACTGCTGCATCCATCAGAGATATTGAGAACCGCCCATCTAAGAAGAAGAAAACCACCAAAGAGAAACAATATCAAGAGAAGATCAAGGACGTTGTCAAGGCCAAATATAAGCTTTCAGAGATTGGGGAATACATCAAGAAGATTACCACAGTTCTTAATGGCAACCAGGTAATCACAGTCTAGCTTTTCATTAAATTTATTGAGTATTGCCTAATTCTTTATATAGTTCTT
The DNA here is from genome assembly GCA_014839935.2 of Entomophthora muscae. NCBI lineage: Eukaryota > Fungi > Entomophthoromycota > Entomophthoromycetes > Entomophthorales > Entomophthoraceae > Entomophthora > Entomophthora muscae. Next base: position 346,288 of record QTSX02002156.1, read on the forward strand.
ATATATTAAGTATAATATTTTTAAATAAATAGTTATTCTAAAAAAAATCATTAATCTTTTATGATACTGCTCTTATAAAATCATTGGTTTTTTATTGATATTTTGATGCTTTAGACTGTATTACATGGCCTATATTGGTATTTTACTAGTAAATTATATGTTTTTTGTAGTTTTCAATATAAAAAACTTTATATTACTGTTTCTGATTGCTATATTTTTCTATAATACGTGAAATTTTATGTAGTACCTTTTTGTATATTGGATTTTTTTGTTTTTTATAAGTGGGAAAAAATTTATTATAGTAAAGATAGCTAATTTCATAGTAAAATAAAATAAAAGTGTATTTTTATGAATTTTTTTAATATTCATGCATAATTTTTTATGGAATTTTTAAAATCTATGTTGTCACATTACCCTAAAAAGTATCTTGAAGCTTAATTTTTATTAAGTAAAATGTTCAGGAAACAGGTTTCTGCTTATTAAAAAAAGTGTCGACATTTAGTAGTCTGCATGAGTCAAAACTTAATTCTGACTTTTCAAAGCTGTCAACATTAAAGTATTTTTAATTCTGATTATTGACATATAGTAAGCCAACTTGCAGAATGAGTTAATTCTGGCGGTTGCCCACGTCATCCAGGACACCCTGGTCCTGGCTGGTATCTACGGGTTTGCAGCCCCGCCTGAAAAGCTGCTGCTTCACTCCCACCTGACCCTACTTCCCTTCACCAGCAGGAGGGAGTATTTCAATACTGGTGTATTCACTGTCCACAGTGTGGCAGTGGAGGTTGTGCACCACCTCCATTGTGGGGTGAGTACATACCGCCAAACTCACTACAGGTGTTCTTAATAAATTCTCTCTTCCAAATAATTCCATTGCAATTTATAATATTTTTATTATAATAAATTTTTCTAACTCTTATTTTAGCAAATAAGATCTGCAGAATATATCCCAGAGAAGGTTTTAATAAAAGCATAATAATATATTTCAATAAAATCTGCTTCTGATTTGGACACATTACATTAACTTTTTTTGATTATTATATTTATTTTCCAAAAGTGATATTAATGTGTTTGCGTAATCCAGTATCAAGTGTTTGGGATACCCTTAGATGGCATAATAAAATAATATACAATAAAATAAATAAATTACTTACATCTATTGATGGATCTTCTGAATGTAATTGCGGGCATAGAAACATCTAAATATAAAATGATAATTAATAAATGTTGAATAATAAATTAGAGAATATAAAAAAATTGGACACACTAAGCCTTTAATTGATTGGCTGTTTGGCTAGGCACACAGGGATAAACAAATCAGTGTGGCCATAGAATTTGGCCATAGTCTCATATGGGAGGGTATGGATCCCAGCCTGCAGCAAATCAAACAGGTCCTCAGTCCCAGTTGGGGTTCCTCGCTTGACAACTTGCTTGAGCCACCCAAAGACTTCCTTGATGGGATTTAGAAAGGGCAAATAGGCAGGGAGGAAGAGAAGTCGCATATTTGCCGTGGCCAATGGCTAGGGGCCCACTACAATGCTTGTGTCAATTGATGGAAATTCTTCAAGAATATCAGCCACCTTGTGGAGACCAATGTTGTCCAACACAATTACGTTGGTGAAGCCCGGGCTCGTGCGCCTCAGGTGCTCCTGGACCAATTGGAGAAATGACAGGAAGGTCCGGCTATTGTGGGAGCCTAGTATCATTTGGTAGAGCTTGACCCCCTTTGGACCGAGGAGAGCCACCATTGAATAGGCTGTGGCATGGACTGCAGCACGCCGAGCCACCCCGTCATTTTGGCCTCTGGGGACATACCCATACTCATTGTGCATCGACGAAGCAAATGCTGATTTGTCAATATAGTAAAATTTGACCGCCCCCTTGGCTTTGAGAGCAGTATATTCCTTTGCGTAGTTTTTCCGGGTCTTGATATTGGCTGGGCTGTTCTAATTGTATGGGTATACCCCAAGTTTTTTCCAGGAAAATCACATTCCCTTGACCAAATGATAATAGAAGGAAATCAAGGCCTCAATCCCAAAAGCGGACTTGACCATAGCCTGTATATTTGCCAGTTCAAGATGGCAGTCCCAGGTGATCCACTGGTGGATTGCCCATTGGTGCTCCTTGGTGAGCATAGTGGAAACGCGCAAGGATTTCTCTGCAGCAAGGACTCGGCCAGTATCAATGAACTTGTTGAAGGTCTTGCTGGTGTACTTGGGATACACCCCAACAAGGGCCGCGACCGCCTTGTAGTCACCTGATTCCAGCATTAGCTTAAGCAGGATGATGTGTTTGATGTTGGGGATGCGCTTCTGGGCAGGCTTTGTGGGTTCAGACAAGCCAGGATCCTGATTGATGACAGGCTTGCAAGGCATGGGCACCTTTTTGTAGAAGGCTGCAACTTTCTTTATCACCAGCTGTCCCTCATCGGTTTGGTAGAACTGGGGCTCCTTGTCATCCTCCTGATTGCCATCACTGACGTAGGGCTCATAGCTAGTATCAAGTACAGGCTTCACCTTCTCCAGCATGGCTGACAGGACCAACTCTTGCCGGTACACAACGTCAAACACATATGAAGTAAGTTCTACCTCCTTGTTTCTAACCATTTTTGTTGTGGTAACCTTTGTAGGCTTCTGGGTTAGCTTTGGGACCCAAGGGTTGATGCTCTGCACCCTAGCAGCTTGTGCTCCTTGAACCGGCTGTGTCAGTGCAGCATCACTATGGAACTCTCCTCTCCTGCCTTCCTCCTGAGTAGGCACTTGTGTTGTACTAAGTCTATTCTTTGACCCGCGGGGGCGACCGCGACTGCGGCGCACAACAGGTGCAATGGTAGTCTGTTGTTGTGTTCCTTCCATTTTAAGAATTTAATAAAATATTAAATAAAACTTAATTAAGTCACTCTTAAATTTTAATTTTTGCTTTTATCTGTTTATGAATACTCAATTATTATTTTTTTCCCATCCAATATCCCAATTATAGATTTTTTTATTTCTTAGTTAGTTATTTTTGGTGTTACAACGCCCATTTTAGAATACTCAAAAAAAATCCACTCATTTTCCTAGATTTTACTGCCAAATTCAAACACCCAACACAATATTTTTAAAATTTATGCTTTAGATCTTGTGTCTTATTTTAGATACCTTGGTATCATTCATGATTACAATCTATTGCACACATTGCGTGAGTGATTTTGTTTACATTGTGAGTTGCTATTGTATTTTGTTTTTGGATTGAGTTTTGACACACCTTGCTTGGGTGTATTTTGTCAATGATTTACATAGTAAACATATGTACACCAAAAGTCAACTCACACCATTTTGTTTGTGAATCAATGTATTTTGGATTATATTTTGAATGGTTTCGCTTTGCGTGTGATCTTTTTGTTGCTGTGTTGATCCATTTTGCCCATTAACGCCAATAAACCCTGTTAACAGAGTATATATTTTAACCTGAGACTTGGATTTTGTTTAAATCTGAAATCATTTCGTTTAAATCTGAAGAATTTTTGCTTGTTGCCATAGCTTTTAAAACTACTGTAACATCCTCCATGTTGACAATACCAGGTTTTATTTTGGCTTTATTTTTTACAATTCTACTTAAAGCTTGAAAATTAAAATCCAATTTTGCTTTTAACACTAGGAACAATTATTTAAGGTAAAAAATCAATAAAAATACAATGAAAATACAAAAATATTTTTTGGGAATTGTCGGCATGGAGGATGTTGCATGTAGACAGTTTAAATGCTGATGGTTGCCTTCTGATTTGAAAGTAAAGATAAAAAAATTGGAAAGCATTTAGTTTGACCACTTTCTTGTTATCTACCTAGGTTTCTTATTGCAGTTATGGGATCCTTGAGGTCTCATTAGGCGTTATACAGTTTTAAGGGCTTAATTTGATATTAAAAGTTATATGGTTGTTGGCTTCAAAGGTAACTTCTAGAAAATCAAATTTTGCCCTTTGGTCTTTGATAGGTTTGACTTAAGGGACTTGACCGCTGTATTGGGTGGGGAATAAGTGTACGTTGGTCCAGTTTGGCGGGGGTAAACATTCAACGCTTCAGTGGCGAAACCGTGTTTACAAAAGATTTGTGTTTATGTTCTGTTTAAACTTTTAAAGCTTAAATTCAACCCGAATCGGCATGGTAGCCGAAACGGGCGGCTTAATTCCGGCTAGGCTCGATGGGTGAAGGGTCCGTTCGGGTAATTCGCTGCTATGAACGGGGCTACCTAATTCGGACTATTTCCGATGGGTTTAATTTTTGGGGCGATCTGGAAGGAGTAAGTTCCGAGCTTCTGGCTATTTCTGATCGGCTATCAACGGCAGCCGTTGAGTTTTAGAAATCATAGCTTCAGATATGGCAGCGGATTGCCTTTTGAAAAGGGAATGGCGATTCGAATCAAAGGCGTATTAAATATAGCCATTTTGAGTTGCCATGGGATCTGTAGTGCAAATACAATGAGTTTATTTATGGAGGGGTTCTGAATGTGGAGGCTTATTTAGAAGTTGAATTTGGAAAATGAATCCAAAGAGCTGTCAGAGGTGGATGATGTACGCGTGTTGTAGAGAAGGCGTGACTGTTCTTGAGTAAACACGTGCTCAAGGGGGGTGGGTTCGTCAATATCGTCAGGGTCGCCGCCAAGGCTAGCAAAGATTTCTTTGATGCTGGGATACATGGCTAGCTTGGTGGGTCTAAACTGGTACAGGATCTTGCCCCCCTGACCAATAACAAAGGTCCCGCCCAATTGGCTCATGTCTCCCTTGAGGCTATTCGTGTAGGCAAACTTTTGTAGAATGTAGCTGTTCATGGCCCATATCCGCTTAACCATGAGGTCCTTGACGTACTGCCACTTTGTCAGACGATGCAGCTGTGCCTTCTTGTACACTTGGCGTTCGGGATCAATAAAGATGTCCCAGTCCCAGTAGCCATCTGCCAGAAATGTCTGCAGGTCGGGATCATCAAAGCAAACGGCTGCCAGCGCCACCTGCTCTGGATTGCACACCATGCGGAGATCACCCATGCTGCGGGCCTCATACTTGCATAGCCGGCAGCCCAGGCGAGGCAGAACCTTTAGGATGACAGCTCGGTCTTTCCAGAGGCTGCTGAGCAGCACTGGTTTGCCTTGGGAGGAGGAAACGACAATGTTTTCTAGAAACTTACTCGACGTCTGAGGTTTGCTTGGTTTTGTTGATTTCATCTGCAAATATCTCCAAGGCTGCTGCGTATTTATGTATGTTGATGCTGCAGCCGTCAACGGCACTGGCCAACAGTGCATCGATTTAGTTTCACCCAATGGCCCCTAAACATCCTTACATCAGCACATCCTAGGCACTCCACATGGAAGTGTATATAAAAAGAACAATCCCATACTTTGGGCTTGGCATACAATTAACATGTCGCTCCTAAAATGACTTTTATAGCGACATTACATCAAAAGATATCAGCATTACTTGCCTGTTAAATAAAATTAATTCTACTGGTTTCCCCACAATAAACAGGCGAGAATTTAAAACAAACCGCCATTCCTAATTAGCAGCTATCCCAAGTTGTAAACCAGAACAATCCTTACCCCCTAGTCTTTGTCCATAACGGGATGGATCATGCATCGAACAGAGCCCATCCACAACATGGAAATCAACGCCTCAAAAGGGTTTAAGGATATGCATATCGGAATATTCTACATATCCCAACTACTGCAGAATGCTTAGTCTCAAGCAATTACATCATCTTTAATTCTAGCCAATCACCAGTCAACACATGTCACATCAGCACACCACTTTTAATTCCAGCCAATCAATAGTCAACACATGTCACATCAGCAGCGATAAATATACTTTAAACTTTCTCATCCCAAAGCTTACTGCCACTCAAATAAGTTTCATCTAACCAAACATAGCCTTCTCAATATGGACCATCATCCAATGTCCAAGCCCATCTCGCAAAGAGATGACCACGTAACTTTATCATCTGCAGCAAGGGTTTACCCATGCACGCACCTTTGTTATTGGAAGCTGCATTCGAAATACGTGTTGCACAGTATTCTGCAGCCACGCACACTTTTCAAGGACTAGTTTCACGTCAATATCTCCTACTGCCATGCAAGTATGATCCACCAAGTACATGTCAACCAAGCATCGCATTCCGCCATCTATTTTTAAGTTAAAACTATCCCTCCGCGGCAAGCTTTGGTTTAATCCCCTCCCCCGAAAACAAGTATCAGTCTCAAACAGCCCACCCCTTTGAAAATCAGTCAACAAAGCTGCACAGGTCGACGAGACTGAATTTAAAGTTCCAGCTGTTTTTCCAAACAGGCTTGGAACAGGGAAACTCCAACAGCCAAGAGAGGTGATGCTTTATGGAGAAAACACGCCATCCATTCTTAAAAAAGGGTAACTGAAAGCCAAGGGCGATTGATCCATGTGGTTGAGCAATCCTGCCCAATTAAGGAATCCCACCGTCATATCATCTTCAATTACTCCCTCTCAGGAAATCATTTCCCCAAGAAATGTCTCAATTGACGAGTAAAGGTGGCCCCAGCATAAAATCCAGACATTACACTAGGACCAGACATTTGACTTCCAAGAGAATTCAGATCTTCCAGAGCTACATGAATACCATATGACTTAACACTTTACTACATAACAATATTTTTATATCCAACAAAAACATCATACTATTCTTTAATTTTCCTTTTAATTTGTATTAGAAACTTTCTAAAAGTTTAAGGTTTACAAGTGCTATCTTTTTATTGATATAAAAGTGCTTGGGGATGGTAAATGGGCAATATGGCAGAATTTTAGGCATTAATTATCAAGCTTGATAAATCAGTTTTCAAGATATAAGGAGGTAACCAAAAATCAAAAGAAAATTGAAAGATTTGGTGCTTGATGGCGACAAAATAAAAGGCTTACTTTCAAAACACTAAAAACCAAGCTACCCAATACAGCAGATAAGGTAGAACCGCGTCCCTCAACATCTAGAAGAATGTGCTTGAGGATCTTCAGTTCAATCCACATGGTTTATGCCAGCAGAGGCCTTGGCAAGAGGACTAGTATGTTCAAGCAATGTAACCCAAGAAAGCATCCCAGAACTGCTCCTGAGGACTAACAACCTCCATCGGATAAGCTCAGAGAGGCATGTCATTAAATAGGGCTGATAGCAAAGGAACCAAAGAGGGTAGCATAGCTTAAAAATAATTATAACAAAAAACCTATATTCTTTGTCTAGGTGGATTAGAGAGAGGAGTTGTTTTATGGCTCAAGCCATATGTCTTAAAGAGGTTTTATGGGGGAAGAAAGATATTCTGTCAGATATTTTTCTGTTGACTGATTTTCTGTCAAATTTGATCCAATCATAATTTTCTTCATATGCAATTTTTAAACTTTGCAACAATAAAAAATAAAAATTAGAGAAATTCTGTTCAGAAAAATATTCTTTAAAAGCTTTACTATCCTTATCTTATTTTTTTGCAGTGAAATTTAATTTAATTGGCTTTTAAAAAGTTAAAGATTTACAATCAAGACCGTTAAATACAAAGAAGAATTAAAATGATTATTTTGTATATCAAAACTTTGATTAGTAAATAGACTATACTGAATTTTGTTTTATTATTAATCTAAAAAAGGTACCTGTGTGGAAAATTATGTTTGGATCAAATTTGATAAAAGATCAGTCAACAGAAAAATAATTGGCAGAATATCTTCCCGTCCCATCTTATGCAGCTATGCAAAGTGTGACGGGTGTCAGCTAACTCTGATCCTAACTTTTCAGGAGACTCTAGTAGAAAACTTACTAAAGCTTACACAATTCCGCAAAAGCGCCTGATTGGGATCTAACCCAAGGATAGGGATTCTTATTGGAGAGCTGTAGTACTCCCTGTGGCTCCCAAAATTCAAATCAATCTCTTTGACCTCTCTCCTAAATTTAATTTGCTGTTTGTGTTAGAAGTTCAGTTTTACATAGAGACAATAGCCTATAAACCTTACCTGAGATGGAGCATGGTCAGAAGAAGCTCTGTTTCTGCTATTCAAAGGAGTTTACAATTATTTACCTAATAGATAATTTTAATAAAAAAGGCTAATCAAGATAACCTCTGGGGTGTCTATAGCAATGACACAAGTGACAAGTATCTTTGGGGGGCTTTTGGGCAATTTTAAGGAATTGCATTTCTTTTTCTGACAATAAAAAATAGTTTGCTATAAATATCAATTCAATTGATAAATATAATCTGCCTATTAGAATTAATGGTATGAACAAACAAGGTACAAGCTCCAAAACCACATTTTAAATGCAAAAATAGAAAGACAATTGATTTTAGCATTGCTTAATGAATTTAAAGCTCATCTGAATAATCCACTATCAAAACAGTGGGGTTGACCCCTGGAAATCTTTTGCACAATAGGCCCTGTGCCACCCAAATTGACTTTCCTGGCACTTGAAGCCAAGTTTGAAAGTCAACTCAAATTATCAAACAAAGAAAAGGGAACCAGTGATGATCCTGGCCAAGTGGCAACTTGATTTAGCGCTTCACTCATTAACAAGATCAAGCCATCCCTTTGTTCAATTCAATTGATTGATTATCACAACCCTTTTCCTATTAATATGATTCACTCCAACTATATAATCCCACATATACAAATAAAAGCATTATCTGATTTTCAAATATTTGTCAGGATTCTCCTTTTATCTTATTCCTGCTGCTAGTATTCACTTTACTACAATTTGTTCATTTCACTATTCTTTAGTTTAAGAACTTCAAGATTTTAATCCCTCCATGTAACCCTCCTCATTTCCTTACTTTCTGGTTCAAATTAACCAAAAATTAACAGTTAGTTTCTTTTTCAAACTTACCTTTTCCTTCACAAACAAAATTTGAACCTGTTATATGTGCGCTAGGTTAGTTTAAACAAGTCTGAGATCAATTACCTTTTTGCTTTTTCTCTGGTTCCCTTCCTGCTTACGCCAGCAGCCTCAGACTAAGTTTTCCCATTATTCTGCCTCCGCTTTTCTTGGTTTAAGCAATACAATTAATCACCAGCTTCCCTATTCTCCCCTTTACCTTGCTTTAACTATTTTAAGTTAGGATAACTGTAAACATGTGCTTGTGGTTGGCCCTCATTCCTTAAACCCAACTAACTACCTTTGGTTAGACCCTGTATCCTTTATCTTTACCTCAAAAACCCAGACTTGAATAAAAGCCTGAGTTTTACTCAGTCTCAACTTAAGTTGAGATGGTTTGCCTTGCACCTCAAAAAAGGTACTTGTTAGGTTTTGTGGCTTGTGTTTTCTTTTTTTTACCTTTGCATTTTCCATCTTAGATCCATGATACCATTTGACTCTATTTTTCAGCAGTTAGGAAGTTTTTAAAGTGGTACTCACAATTTGATTGAGGATAGTTTTAATCCACCAGCTAGTGGTGATCATTTCCCTGACCTATAAATTGACTTTTTAACTAAAGCATCAGTCATTAAGACTTGGCTTTAATTTATTTTCTTAGGATTAATAAACCACTTTAGTCCTTATTTCACCTCATATAAACTCTTAGGAGCCTTTATTCAGCTACTATTGCAAACTCTACCTACCTTTTTATATTTAACTAATATAGACATTATTGGTTTAAAGGCTTTAGTTTATAATAATTTGCCCCAGGCCTTGAGACCTTACAATATTTCCCCCTTATAACTCTGCTAATACAGCACAAGTACAACATCATATTCAAAAATCAAAACCAAATGCATAAAAGATGTGAAACCCAGAAACTTAATATAAATTCTAGTTTCAAATAATTACTTCTCCAATTGTCACTGAAATTAAGTCAATTAATGGAATTAATGCATATTCATCCAGCAGCAGCTCCAAAAACAACTATACACTCAAAAAAGCAACCAAGCAAGAGAAAATTAGATATTTAATGAATATGAAAGATTTAAAATGTGTCCTAAACAACCAATCAGATCCAGAAGACCAATCAATCCTTGAGAATGCCTTACATCCAAGCCAGAGATCCAGACAATCCAAACCAAGCAATGAATTGACCAACCTGCCCAGTAACCAAGCCATTCCTTCTTACAGCCTTACAGGCTACAGCTTGATGTGTGCCTGTAAGGAATTGCTTCACCACCACTCTGATGTGCAGGGCAAATGGGTAAACTTCTCACTCCTCCCCAAATCCACCATCAGTATTTAAGCTGATAACCTTATTTCAGAGCAATGGATCCAACAATATTTCTTCCCTTCTTAAAATATTAGCAGCTAATTTGTGTTATTTTCTTTCAGAATGAAAGCCCCTATCTTGATGTGGGTTCTCTTGTTCTTTATTTTTCTCTGCCAAGCCACTATACACTTCAACACTAATGATTATACTCCAACTAAAAAATCTGAAGACTCCAGTTAATATCAATTTGGTTTCCACCCCATCCATGCTTCTTATATTGGAAATGCTCAGACCCCTCTTATAGTCCGTCCTTATTCTCCCTGATATGAGTTAGGATATACTAGCATCTATTGTCTCATAAACTACTTCACTATCTTTCTGAGGAGATTATGGTTACTTGGGCACCTCTAACACATGTTGATGATTGGGATCCCAGTAAGGTCATCCCATTTAAATTCAATTTTGGAGAGCTTCTTCATTTACTTGAAGAAAAACTCCCAAATAAGTGGATCCCAGATAGAAACCTGGTGCAAAGACAAAACAGGGGTGCCTCTCACAATAGCTGAGATGGTTAGGATGACTTCACACAGTAGTTTTCACAGATGTGGTGCTAAGAGAAATCAAAATCAGATGAAAACGGAGTAAAAGTGGACCCAAATCTATTGTTAATCGATTTAAAACACTGGTTTTTTATTTTTCATATTTAAGTTCATTTTGCTTTGTGCCACAGCTTTGAAAACTCCTGTATACAAATAATATCAGTACTCTTTATAAGTTTGCAAGCTCTCTCTCCTGTTTGAAGGGAAGATACACCACTTGCTTGTTTACCTTGGCATTTTCATTGTGATGGGTGTCAAGGCTGAGGTCTAAGATGCACTGGAGGTTACAATTAAACTAAACATAGTGCACCAGTATCTGGATGAGAGGAAGATTGCTCCTGAGTACAGCTCAATAGAGCATGTTATCCAGGATATTGTGATCCTAATAGTCATATATGATATGGCTGCTCTACCTGAAAAACTTCTCTTAGACAATTAGATCATGACATTTCCCTTCTCAAGCCCCCAGTGTGATTTTCCTGGTCCTCCCTTTGGCACTTTACAGAGAATCTCACTCCAGGAAAACTAAAAAGTGTCCTGGAAAGCCCTATCTGCCTCTCACTAAATTAGAAGACATAATTCATATATTGGAGGAAAAATTTGTCTTGGAATACCCCCCACAACTCAGTTGCTACTTCTCTCACTGCAACGCCCCTGAAATTAAACCATTTCTAAACTGGGCCCTCTAATACTGGAATTAAATTCCCTTTTAAAGGCTTTCCAATACAATCAATTAAAAGAAGCCACAGCAGAGCCCTCATTCAAACCTTCCCTTTCCAGGAATAATGACATTGTATCTAGTAATAGATCCCTGGGTTGTTTGGCTAACAACTTGGGCATCTCAAAAATCTCCATATGTTAGATTTTTGAAGGAATTTTTAGTAACTAGCCAATCAGCAATCATAGCCCATTATTTCCCCCATTCCTGTCACAGTATATTTCATAATGCTGGAAATATTTGGCCAAGTAGGAAAGCTCAAAAAGCTGTAAAACCTTTAAATAAAATTAACCAATTTAACAGATTTGGATCAAACAGTTGATTAAAAATGGGTTATGGCTGCTCCAGTCTGCCAGCTGAATCCAATTTTCCCCTGTAAACTGATGTTGATAAATCAACGTAATTTGAGGGTCACCAGATATGAGCTTATTAATCAGGATGGTCATAAGAAGTTAGTCACTCAAGGTTTCTTTGCAAACTGGACTAGATACTCACTTGACAATGTGGAAGGAATAGAAGCTCAGGACTCAGGCAGTATTGCTTAGTCAAATTTTGATATATATTGAATAATTTTCACTGTTTCAACTCTTAAGAGTTGAGTCCTCCCAAAAATTTACTCAATAAAATCACATATTCCCTGGTCTAACTTTACTTTTGAAAATGCATCCTGTAGTTGGCCTTTTTGCTACATCCCCTACAATTTAATCCTTAGCCAGATTATTACAGGAAGATGGGGGCCTACTGTCAGTACTTTGTTGTTGTTGCCACTAACAGTTAATTAAATGCCTGTCAATCTTGGATCTGTTCCTCCTACTGTTGAAGCCAAAACTCTTGTGCCATCCCAATGTACTGAATTTTATGCTGAAGACGCTCTGATTCTCTCTCATGCCATTTATCTAGGGCTTTTTTGGTTGGGGTTAATTATTTTACTTAACCCTAGTATCTCATTTGGAAATTTCACAAAACGGTATCTGAAGCTGTGTTGATGGTTAATAATTAACTCTATGTGGATCTGATGGGTGATTCCCTACCACATGGATACAGCTTCTTATTATCTTGTGATTTCTGTCACATTACTCAACTCTTCTGCGTCTGAGTTTTTAGAAGCAGTTTGTCATGAATTTTTGTTTCTTTTCTCCTGTTCAGTTGAGATATCTGTGTTTAACATGTTTATTTGCATCAGCTCTTTTCTGAGTTTTCAGTTTGGGCTCTTCTTTAATTTGTGGTTTACATCTCTGGTAACAGTTGTTGAGACTAGATCATCTGTTTCTTATTTCCGTTGCATCATACCATTTTGGTGTCCAGATTATTTTCCTGCTTCACCCACTGATGAAATTCCACATGAAGTTTTTTCAGCTTTATCATTATATTCCGGTTTGAGCCTTAGTCACAAATCCCAGGTTTACCACATGATGACAAAGGCTTCAGAGGATGCTTGCAAATGGTTGTTGTCCACAGTGGAGCGCAATCCATGTGCTTTAACTGTAAGTACATCTCTACACCCTTTGTTAAAAAATTTGTGTGTATCTATTGAGAAGCTCAAAGTATATCAAAATTTGTACACCTTCCAGCAGGGTACTGCTCTGCTTTTGGTATTCTTTCCTCATTTTCTGGCCTACTGCTGCACAATTGATGTTTCCAAAGTCAATAAACTCTCAGTGTTGTGGTTAGCAGTTGACCAGACTGCCCAGGATCTGGCAGTTTGGGATTCCTTGTTAACCACAACTGAGGCTCTGGTAAGCCAAATTCTTTCTCTGGTCTCAAATATGTTGACTTTCAAACAAGATGCTATTGAGATTGAAGTCAAACCCACTGCACACTCCTGGTTTTCTGATAATTGTTCTGCAGTAGCTTCAACTAGTCAGAGTTGTGATTGCTCCCCTTGTGTTTATGTTACATTGAAATTGGCAATTTTGAACAAACCCGCTGAGGCAAACAAAGAGCCAGTTGTATCAACCACTGAGAGTTTGTTGGTTATGCTCCAACACGTTGTTCCCGCAAAGTCTTTGGTAGTTGAGTCTGAGGAGTTGCCTCTTGTTCCCATTGATTGTGATTGTCATGTCCTCCCTAAAGCCGTCCAAGAAATAACCAAGTGTTACTTTCAGGAGCACCCTGCCTTCTTAGCTGCTGTCTGTACCACCAATGAGAAGCAATATCCTGCTAAGATTGCATTGTTTGCAGCAAATAAATCTACTTCTGGTTACTTCTTGTTTTAGGGTAGCATCAATAATGGCCAAACTATCTTCCAACCAGCCATTCTGTTGAATACTGGTGTTTCTGAGAATTTCATGAGCTTCAAGACTATCAATTTATTACAGCCCAAGTATCACCCTGGAATATTAGTTAGGGGTGGAAACTGTCAAACTTTTCCCTCTTTCCAACTTAAGAAACCAGTGATATTTTATAGTTGCAGGCCAATCTTTTACTGCATGGTTCTCCATATGCTCTACTCTCATGTACCCTATCATCTTAGGAGTAGGCTGGTAGCAGGACCATAATGTATCAACTCTGCTTAAGAAAAATGCATTGCAAGTGGACAACTCTTCTGGCATTACCATTCATATACTATTGTTGTATATGTCAGAATTAGAGCAATTGTCCCAGACAATCCAGTTGGTTCCTGTTCCTACTCCTGTGAGTTCTGACTTACCAGCATGCCTTCAGCCTTGGTTTGCGGCATTTGCCGCAACTAGAGACAAGGTTCTCCCCAAGCATACTCAGTTTGACTTTGACTTTAAAGTTACTGTTGATCTGATTTTTATTGTGTCTCCTATTTACCCTTTGACTTTAAAGGAGGACACATGTTTGGAAGAGTGGACTCGTGACATGTTGGCTAAGGGATAAATCTTCAAGAAGGCTTTGTCAATTTGCTCTCCATTGTTGTTTGTCCAAAAGTAAGATGGGTCACTTAGACCTTGTGTTGACTATGGAAATTTGAACAACATCACAATTCCTGACCCCTACCCGTTGGCTCTTGAAGCACAGATTTCTTGGTGTGTTGAGAAGGCAAAGGTATTCTCAAAACTTGATCTCTTAAATGCATTCAACCATATTAGGATTGCAGAAGGAATGGAGTGGTTGACAGCATTCAGAACAAAGTGTCAAGGATCTAAATGTACAAGTATTCTGGCTACTGCTAACTCACTTAACATCCAGCCATTGCCCAATTTGGTGCCCTCCCAATATAAAGTTTGACATACTGGAAATGGCAACCAAGCAATTCATATGACTGTCCAAGTATCCAGTGACTCAAACCCATCCCACACATGACCAGCCCCTAGGTTTAATCATACTAAATCTCTGCCACAGCTAAAGCTATATAAGTCTAAAGTATTATCTAATAAAATATACTTCTCTTCTTTCTCAATTCCATATTTGAAGCTTCCCCAAAAGGCGCTCCTCATCAGAAGAAAGGCATCTTTCAGTTCTGTGTTATGCCTTTTGGATTGAAGAATGCCCTGGCTTGCTTTCAGCAGTTGATTGACTCAGTTTTGAGAGATCTCCTAGGTGTATGTGCCATTGCATACATGGACAAAATCATGGTATTCTCTCTAGATGAGGAGTTGCATAAGGCCCATCTGTCATCAGTTGTAGAGCAAATCCTTCAGGCCAATTTGATCATCAAAAGGAGTAAGTGTGAATTATTTAAGCGTAAGGTTACCTTTTTGGGTAATATTATCTTTGAGGATGGTCACACTATTGCCCTGGACAAGGAAGCCACAGTTTGCAAGTATGCTACTCCTGTGACAGTATCTCAACTTTTTGGTTTCCTGGGTACCTTATCTTATTAAAAAAGTTTACCCCTCATCTGTCTGAGGTGGCAACCCCCTTGTATTTGGCTAGCAGGAAAACAACTTTGGTCTGGACACCTGAGTGTGCAGAAGCTTTCAGAAAGTGTGCCATTAACGCTATTTCAATATGGCCTTTGAATAATGATAGCTGCAAAGATTTGACTGGTTTTGCTTTCAATTTCAGGAATTCCTTGTTTTCTGTAAATTGGTCTGGGCCAATATCCACCCATTACGGAATACTATTTCTTCCCTTGTCTGATCCTGGTATGACCTCATCCCAACATGACCCCCTCAGCCACTCTGTCTTTCTAATGAGTGATCACTGTCCCTTGTCTACTATTTAAGTAGAATCACATCACCTAATAAAGACAAGTTTATCCTCATTTGTGTTGGCTTTAATCATCTTCAAGCTTTTTCCTGTCCTTTTTGTCAAAAGGACTTTCACATCTTGTATTCCAGGAAATTAAGGTATGTGCCCTTAATTTTGCCCTGAAGGCTAACCCAAGGCTAGCTTTGAACCTCAAATCTTTTGTTATAAAGATTTACTGCCATGTCCTCCTGGATGTTGTCCCCAAGAGCCAAACACAACAAAATGGTGCTCACTACAGGGGCTGCAAGCCCCTTGGTTACCCTGTTCCCACCCGCATTTTTTGGGCCTTCTCCCTTTGTTTCTGAAGTACCCAAGCAACCTAAAGTTTCTAGTCCTCCTCTAGAAGAAGACATCATCAATGCCCCCTCAAATCCCATGGTATTGGTTCTGCCCCCCGGGCCCACGTGGGCCCCCTTCCAGCTTTCTCTCTCAATTACAAGCAAGCTTGGGCTGCCGCTTGCTCCCTGCTCCACTCTGGCACTGTAGCAATGTACACTATCCCTGGTCTCTGTCCCGGGTACGCTTCCAAAGACCTGTACTCCTTCCTCTTGGACTTTGGGCTCCCCCTCTGCGCTGATGGAGTCCATGGATACAATTGGTGTATTGGTCAACCAGTTCATCCAAACCACCCTGGTTCACCATCAACTTGCATTAGTATCCCATAGCCAACTTATAAATGCTGTAGCCACTGCTGTCTCAAACAACCATGCTCAGAATATGGCATATCAAGAATGGTCCCACAGTCTCTTTGTGTGTATTTCCAATAACCAGCGCAACTCGCTGGCCTCTCAGAAGTACTTAACCTACTCACTGAATTCCCTTCATTCCTTGCTCCCTGGATACATCAAAGATTGACTATGCAAACTGGATGAGCATCAAGCAGCGTGACGTGAAAAAATTGAAGCCTTCCTGCTGAAGCATCACCGGGATTTTGAGACTTTAGTTGGCAAACTTAACCAATTCTGAGAACATGTTAATTCACAACTTGAATTGGTTGGAACTCATGTTAATACTTGGGGCCACCATCTGCAGCATCAATATGGTCTGGATAAGGCTGCTCTAGGTGACACTCTATATCAAGTACAAAATTATATGGATAATAGAGTAGCATCTATCAAGATGACTCCTCCTGATCCTCCTGTTGTGGCCCTCTCTGACTTTGAGGCCAAAGTATGGGAAGTAATAGTTAAGCTCAAGGCTACCACTTGGCGTCAATCTTCTGTTCAAAACCCCCCTCCAGTTGAACCTATGCCTGACCCTTTCATTGCTTTGCTCAATGATCAAGTAGCTACTTTACAAGGCAAAATTGAGTATTTAAGGCAACACCTCTCTAATTCCAAAGACTTGTCCTCTGAGTCTGAAGATAAAGAGGAAAGTAAAGTTGTTAATACTCCCGCTCATGACAATCATGGTTAATGCCCTGGTTTGGAAGGTCAACCACATGTCAACTGCGCTTGTGCAATAGATCAGCTTGCAGAAGTAACAAATGATGTAGCTGATAGGCAGGACGTGTTAGAAAGAGAGGTACAAACCCTCTCCTGCTTTACTGAAACTATGAATGGACAGGTCATCCCCTTAGTTGCTCAGACCACTTCCCTGACCACTCACCTCAATGGAATTGCTGGCACTTTATTGGTGCAACAAATTAAGATTGACAAATTTGGAGCTGCTGCCGCCACTGCTAGAGATATTAGTGGACAGAACAGCTCTACCTTGGATACCCTAGAGGAAAGCCTTCAACTCCTCTGGGCTAGAAAGCCTGCTGCTGAATCCGAGTTTGAAGGAAATTCTCACATTAACATCCTCAACCCAGGTGAAAACAGTCAGTCCTCCTCCTTGTCTATTGACCCAAATTACAAGCCAACCTTCAAACAGATATTTGATCCTAAAATCTCTACCATTGCCGCCTTTCTAACAATTTACGAGACTGCAATGTGTAGGGCTACTGATGAACTCAAAAAGGAGCATATTCTCACCTGTCTCCATCCCACATTCCAAGAAGTGGTGGTCCCCAAGCTCCCCTCCATTGTCACTTGGGAGGACATGAAGCGCCTCCTTATTGAGGAGTTTGGAGGAGATCTCAGCTTGGAGGTCAAAAAGGATGCATTTATGCACATCACCTTTAAGCTTAAGGAAACCCTGGCTGAGTTTGAAGACCGCTTCTACATTGAAGGCCAACAGTTAATCACCAGTTGGCAGTTAACCCCCTGGGAAGCTTACACAACTTGTTCAAATGCTTTGAAAGTGAACCAGATTATATTCCTACACTTTAAGGCACACAAGGCTTCACTCACTTTCATGAAGAGTATTAAGGCGCTCCTGAAAGACATGCATTTGACCCATGGGGGTACAGTAGTACGTGAAAATAAAGCCAGTAATGCTGGGACTACCTATTGTACGCCGCGCATTATGACGCTGGGTGCAGGTAGAAAGACTAAGAGACAAGGTTGTCATAACTGTGGCCAAATAGGGCACCACTTGCTTACTTGCACTAATCCCCAAGTAGAAGGTTGTGACCCCAAGGAACAGGCGGGAAAAGAGAGGTCAGCTTAGAAACAGAGACACTCTCTGCTGACCAATCTCCCCTGTCTCCCCCTGATTCTCCTTCTGATGAGGAATCTGTGTCTTCCTCTGGTCCAACTATCCTTCACCTATTATATGATCTCTCCAGTGATTCCAATCCTGAAGATTATGATAGTTACGGCTACTCCATTCTGGCTGTTCTGGAAACTGTCTCTGTCCTGTACAAGCTCCACTCTGGGAAGACCACCACCACTGCCTGAGCACCTCCAAGTGAAGCCATAGCCATGATGGCTTGCCTTTGCCTAGCTCAAGCCTATTGACCTCCTGTCTTGGTTGATTCTTCTGAGGGAGCAGCCAAGCTAGCCAAAGCTCTCTTCCAAAATGTAACTGTATCTCTCCCACTGCAGACTGTGTATAAAGAGATTCCTGCCTTAAAGTGCATTTTAGCTAAATGGGAAAAGGAGCTAGTGGCTGCGCAAGATGTGCTGGCAGTCTTGCCCCCCTCTGGGAAAGATACAACCCGTATAGAGGTATTAATCCAAAAGGTTAAAATCAAAGCCATTTTGGACATGGGTTCTCCAGTCAACGTAGTATCTTCAAAACTAATGAAGAAACTTAAGCTGGCCCCTGACCTCAATTACACTCAGTTTTATGGCACAGCTGGCATGGCACAAACTTGGGCCATTGGTGCCTACTCTGCTCTACTCATGAGGTTTGGAAAACTCCTCATTGCTTTTCCTGCTGTAGTCCTTGAAAACAAAAGCTATGGCCTCTTGGTTGGTACACAGTTCCTTCAAGAGTATAACAGGATTGTGAACTTACAAGATGGATATCTTTTGCTCTTAGGCTATGAAGTCCCTTTGATTTTTGAGGAACCTCCACGCCTCCCAGGAAAACATCTTAAAACTTGTGTGCTTGAGTACCCCATGGGTATCTTCTCTCTCAAGTATAGGACTCACTCCTCCAACATGTGCACCCCTCCTCCTTCCTGACCTGTAGAAGAAGGGGTACCTCTTCTTGCCCCAGCAGCTATCACCATTCCCCTGGGCTCCCAGGTGGTGATTGATTCTCAGATTTCTTACAAACTACCTGAAAAGTTGTTCTTAGAACTCTACTCTCTTGAATCCTTAAGCTGTAAAGAACCCTGCCTGTGTCCAGGGATCCTGGATTAAACCCACAAAGAACCCGTACAATTACTGCTTGCCAACCTGACAGCCCTGTCCATGCAGGTGACCCAAGGCCAGGTTGTAGAGCATGGTTGTATACTGGGAGCAGAACAAGTGGCATCCCTCTACCCTTTTGGAACTTTTAGTGATTTCAATCTACCTGAAGGCAATCCTCAAGTTCTCTCCTTATTCACTGCAACCAACTTCCCCCAATTGTCTCCCATCCAACAAAAAGACGTGTTGGACCTGATCAATCAGTTTAGCAACATCTTTGCCTCTGTACCTACAGACTATGGCCTGGCTAAAGGGGTCATCCATCAGATTGACACTGGGAATGCACCCCCTTTTTGTGCCAAACCATACCACTGTAGTAGGGTAGAGGATGCTCAGGTATCTAAGGAGCTTAAGCAGCTCTTAGACTCTGGGCTACTAGTTCCCTCTCAGAGCCCTTGGGCTTCCCCATTACTGATCCTCAAGAAAAAAGATGGAGTACATTGCATTGTAATAGACTATTGCCACCTGAACTCTCTCACTAAGAAAGACTCATACCCCTTGCCCAGAATTGACAATGCTCTCAGACAGCTGGGTGGTTCCAAGTTTTTCTCAGCCATGGATCTAGCCTCTGAATACTGGCAAGTTGACTTATCTCCCAAAGATAGAGAAAAGGCTGTGATTATCACCTCAGAAGGCTTTTTTGAACCCACTTGTATGCCCCAAGGGCTCTGTAATGCCCCTGCTACATTTCAACGGGCTATGGACTCCATCCTATGAGATCTAAAGCTCTCTTGTGTCCTTGTATACCTTGATGACATCACTGTATTCAGCGCTACCTTTACTGACCACTTAGAACACCTCAATGCTGTCTTCATCAAGATCTGCCAGGCTGGCTTGAAACTCAAACCCTCCAAGTGCTCCTTCTTTAAAGAACAACTTGAGTTCTTAGATCATGAGGTTACTCAAACGGGAATCTGCCCCATGAATAATAAGGTGGAAGCCATTGACAAGATGCTATCTCCCACAAATCTTTAAGAGGTCCAAGTATTCCTTGATATGATGGGCTACTACCAACAGTTCATACCTGATTTTGCCAAACTGAGTGAACCCCTTGTCCAACTGCTTTGCAACGTCCCCTTTGAGTGGACTGACAGCCAGTAACAAGCATTCAAAGCATTGAAAACCAAGCTCAAAGAGGCTCCTATCTTGGTCTATCCTTATTATGATAAAGAGTTCATCTTGTATACTGCTGCTAGTGGAGTAGCTGTGGGTGCCATCTTAGCCCAGCTTGACAACAAAGGTGTGGATTGACCTGTAGCCTACTCTTCACAGGTCCTCAATAAACACAAGAAGAACTATAGTGTCACTGAAAAGAAATGTCTAGCAGTGCTGCATGCTGTAAAACAGTTCCAGCATTACATCTATGGGACCCACTTCACAGTGGTCACAAATCACTCCTCCCTCAAATGGCTGCAATAACTAAAGGAACCTGAAGGTTGACTAGCGTGTTAGGCTCTGCGCCTACAAGGGTACAATTTTACTGTGATACACCGCCCTGGGGCCCAACATCAGAACAATGATGGCTTGTCAAGGATGCCAATACTAGATATCCACCCCACTGACGCTGATTGTCTATACAAATTACTAGGGTACCCTGACTCTTGGACCACCGAGCTAGAAGACATTTGCCTGGCGCTACAAACCCTATCCAAGGACATGGTAATTTGAGATAAGCAGCTCTTCAAAAAAGTCAACAATGCCTATCTACCCTATGTTTGCCCTAGCATGAGGATAGCCATTATCCTCCAAGCTCACATTGACACTGGGCATGTAGGTATAGCCAAAATCCATGACTGGCTATGCAAGAACTTCTACTGGGAGAACATGCGCCTTCTGATCCCTGATATTCTTGCCTCCTGTCATTTGTGTCAACTCCAAAGTCCTCACCCGTCCCAATACCAATTCAAGCCCATCACCCCTAAGCATGCTTTCCACACTGTGAGTATTGATGCTGTTGGGCCTTTCCCCCGTTCTAGGTTGGGATGTTGGTTTATCTTAGTTGCCATAGACCATTTTAGCAAATGGGTTGAAGCCAGAGCTACCAAAGATATAACTGCCAAGACCACTGCTAATTTCTTGCTGCAAGATATCTTCTACCAACATGGCTACCCTAAAGTCCTGCTTTCTGACAATGGCACCAATTTTAATGCTCACCTCATCACGGCTATTGTCAAAGCTATGGGTACTCATCAATCTTTCTCTGTGCCATATAACCCTTCAACTAATGGAACTGTTGAACAAGCCAATTCCTCCCTGGTATTCATAATGAAGAAACTCACACTCTCTGACGCTGCCAATTTGGACATGTTCCTCCCTGCTGCCCTTTTTGCTTACCAACTCAGTAGACACCAAGTAACTGGCCAGTCCCCCTTTGCCATGCTATATGGACGTGAAGCCGCCACCCCCTCAATCTTGGGACCCCCCTTGATCAAAGTTTATGTGTCTTCAAATCCTGAGGCCCATGTTAAAGACTTAATCAATCATATCATTGACATCCAAGCAACAGCTTACTCCACTTCTTACAAGGTTAAGGCTCTGGAGCTCTCCCCGTCCAATGCTGCTAGAGCCCCCCTCCATGAGTATCAAATAGGCAACTTGGTTCTCTACTACCAGAATTGTACAGGTGGTAGAGCTCATAAGCTGGATTCCCTCTGGGTTGGGCCCTGTGAAGTCACCTTTAAAAAAGGTGTCAAGTATACCGTGAAATTGCTGTCCTCTGGACGTCCTTTTGCCCGTGTTCACTCCAAGTTTCTCCGCAAATATCAACTCCCTGTGTCTAATCTTGAGGGGGGAGATGTCAGAAATTGCACCATTAATTCTATTGTCAAGGGTCTGAATGTACAGGTATTCCAACTATTGCCATCACACCTAACATCCACTCATTGCCCAATTTGATGTCTTTTCCATATACCATTTGACATACCAGAAATGGCAACAAACCAATATCATATGACTGTCCAGGTATCCAACAACTTGAACCCATCCAGCACATGACCAACCCCTGGGTTTGGTCTAACTAAAATCCCCGCCACAGCTAAATCTATATAAGCCTAAAATATTATTCAATAAAATATACTTCTTCTCTCCTCAATTTTATATTCAAAGCTTCCCCAAAAGGAGCTCCTTATCACTGGTAGCACTATGGTTTTTTGACCACGCCAATGAAAGAAAGAATGACTGAACAGAACCTGCCCACCTTTGCCCACGTACTCAATCAGGCCACATCCCAGGATACCTGGAAAACTTACTTCCGCGCCCACAACATTGATGAAGATATTCCTAGTGGATGCACTGTATTCAAAGGTCTGGTCATGCCCAAAGCATGCACCAAGATAATTCAATACAGTCGCTCTCTCCAACCACAAACAAACGCACAACCACCTACCACAGATGAAGTAACCAACACCAAATACATTGGTATTGACAATTTCTTTGGTAAAAACAAAGAAAACGTCATCAACTGACTAGACCACACTGCTGCTAAACTCCGTGCCAGCCACATCCCCCATGAGAAATGGGTCCAGGAAGCCAGCAAGCGCCTATACAAGGCCGCAGCTAACTGTTTTGCCACCTGGGTTGGCTCACAAACTGACAACCAGCTTGACAACTGGGAAGTGTTCAAAGCCGACATCACCCACAATTTCTGCGTCACCAAATCCCTCCAAGACATTGCAATACAGCTCAGTGATCTTCCTCAAAAGACCACTATTGCAGCTTACGCCAACAAATTTGAGGAAATACACCAAAAATTCAAAAACCAGCACAAGCTGAAAATGTACACACCAGAGCATCATTCATCAACAGAATCAAACCCTCTATTGCTGCCCTCATTTTCCCAGAGGCTAACACCTCCATGCCCGCGCTCATTGCTGAAGCCAAGCACGCTGAAAAACACGCCAACATGGAATATGCAGCACGCAACGGCAACCACCCCTCAAAAAAAATGGCAGAGACAACGCTAATGACAACAAGCGCCAAAACACCAACTAAAAAACAGCAACTCCAATTGCAACAATGGCAATTGCAGCCAAAGCGCAAACCACTCCCGTCCCAAGAAAGAGGACACCGCCAAAGTTAACAACGCGGAAGTAGCAACCTGCTACAAATCCGACCCCACATTCTCTGGCCTCAAAGGTCTTAAAACAGAGGAACAGGGAAAAGAGGAGGGGGAACAGGCTTAAGTGCCCCTGTCTCCCCCAACACAACAAGAAGAAGTACCAAGGCACAAACTTTGCTGCTCACATTCCCCGTGTCTCGCAATCCTCCGTTTTTATGAACATAAAAATTAAAGATCACTCACAACTTCTTGTCTACCCATGCACTTAAAAATCACATACACATAAAATTCTATTCAACTCTGGTGCACAACACATCATGGTTAGCAAACCTTTTGTAGCCAAGTACAAAATACCAGTTGTCAAATTCAACTTCAAATACGCCAGAATGGCAGATAAATCAAAGGTTCTACTCAAAGGCAAAACAACTCCCTTCAGAATTGACCTCCAAGGCATACAAACTTCCATAAAAGGACTTATCATGAACAACATAAACTACAACATTGTAGCAGGCATGGACTGGTTCACTTGAGTGAATCCCAGTGCATGTTGGAAGACAAAAACCATGGCAATAAAACGCAATGGAGTCAATTTCAACATTCTCAAAGAACCCAACGACCTCATTCTAAGAGACACAGTATTTGTCCAAGTCATAAATCAAGATGACTCTGAACATCTAACCAAAGACAGTACCCTCCACATAATGAGGTACTCCAAATTTAATAATATACAAACACATAAGATCCAATGCCCAGAACTTGTGGCACTCCTAAATGAATACACTCATGTATTCAAGGAAGAACTCACAGAGTTACCCCCCAAACAAGAGGTCAAACATGGCATTGACTTATGCAAAGCCATGCCCAAACCTGCACCTCTCTACAGACTCTCCCCCATGGAGACCCAAACACTTAAAGTCCACATTGAGGACAATATAGCCAAAGGATTCATTTGTCCGTCTGTATCCCCGTGGGGGGCAGTGGTTTTCTTTGTAAAGAAGAAAGAAGGATCTCTTTGCTTAGTTACTGACTACAGAGCACTAAACGCAAGTACAGTAAAAAATAAATACCCACTTCCCCTCATAGAAGACCTATTTGTAAGGCTCTCCAGAGCAAAATTTTTCTCAAAAATTGACCTCACATCTGGTTATAACCAAGTTGAAGTTAAAGAGAAAGACATACCAAAGACCGCGTTCTGCACGTAATTTGGGTTGTTTGAATGTAAAGTAATGAATTTCAGGATGAAAAACGCCCCAGTAACATTTGTAACCATGATGAACCAGGCGCTAAACAGACTCTCAAACACATTATGTTACCTCAACAACATCATCATATTTTCAAAACCCAAAGAGGAACACCTCACGCATGTCTGCAAGACACTCAATTGACTTGCAAAGCACAAACTATACACTAAGCCTAGTAAGTGCCAATTTATGGAAAAGGAACTCCTGTTCTTGGGCCACATTGTCTCTGACGGTAGCATCAAATTAGACCCAGATAAAATAAAAGCCATAACTAACATGCAACATCCCACCTCTGTGAAACAAGTTAGATGCTTTCTTGGTATGGTAGCTTACCTAAGGAAATACATCAAAGACTGCAGAAAGCTCACCGCACCAATCAATGACCTAACCAAAGGTAATGCCAAAAAGAAATTCATCTGGACTCCAGAATGCAACAAGAATTTCCAGTTATTAAAACATGCTTTGATTGAAGCACCAATCTTGCAATACCCTAATAATAACAGGTGCTACAAGCTTGAGTCAGACGCTAGTGACACCGCCATTGGCGCAGTCCTACGCATCCGCCAGCCAGGGCAGCAAGATTTCCTGCCAGTATGTTACAAAAGCAGAAAACTAACAAACACTAAGCAGAGGTACCCAATACATAATAAAGAATTGCTAGCAATAGATCATGCATGCAAGAAATGGAGATGTTATCTTGAAGGACACTTAAACGTCCAAGTGCTAACTGACCACAAATCCTTAATCTATTTCAAAACTCAGAACGCACTTGCGCGGCACCAAGCAAAATTGATGTCCTTGCTGGAACAGCTTAACCTGGACATCTAATACAAAAAGAGGGCAGAGCTGGTCACAGCTGATGCTCTCTCTAGGCTATGCCAGTCAAGAGAGGATCACCTTGACCACCTGGACTCTGACTGGCCCAACCTATATAACACTGAGTACAAAACAAAAGGAAAAGATCCCTTCACACACCAATTAACCCATGATAAGCTAGTAAGAAATGAAAAAAATTTCCATGTATCAAATGGCATGGTATACCAAATCATCAAGGATAAACACATTCCATACATTCCACTTGCACAAAGAGTTGACACTATACTAAGACACCACCGTCTGCTAGGGCATACAAAGGCTAACAACTTATATCTCACAACAAAAGAGATAGTATGGTGGCCCAACATGAAGCAAGACATAATTGATGTTCTAAAGAAATGCACAGTGTGTGAAAAATACGCCAGCACCAAGGCGCCACAGCCAACAATCAACCCAGTACCTGACCCTGAACCATTTAAAGTTTGGGGGCTGGACGTAGTGGGTCCCTTCCCGGAAACCAAAACAAATCAATGCTTCCTAATTATAGCCATTGACTTTGCCACATGTTGGCCCATCTGCTGGGCAACAAAAGATCACAAGGCAGAAACAATAAATTGATTCATCAATAAAGCAATCATAGCGGACTACGGCACTCCAGACTACATCATAACAGATGTAGTAAAAGAGTTAACAGGCCACGTAGTGAACAACAATCTAAAAACAAAGAACATTAAGCACTCCACAACATCACCCTACAGGCCACAGGCCAACAGCAGAGTTGAACACCTAAACGGCAGCCTTATCAGATCCCTAGAGAAAATAATGGATGGCAAAGCCAAAGACACATGGCCACTATACGTGAAACATGCATTACTAGTATCCCAGGTCCGTACCAATCAAGGGACAGGCTACTCACTGTTTGAACTAACATACGGGTACAAGCCAGAAATAGTCACCTACAATAACCAGCCATATGTAAAGATCCCACTGGGGAAACCTCCCACAGTAGAACAGAAACCAGCTCTACAACACATACGCCTCAAAGCCAAACAGGCAGAAACAAAGAGACTCAAAGCCCAAAAGGTAACCTCAACAGAGGACCCACTCCCCATCAACTCTCCTGTCTGGGCCCTATCTGGGAACAGAAAGAAGCTAGACTCAGTACACAGAGGACCAGGAAGAATCATCATCATATACCAACCAGACAGGAACACCTACCTGGTTAAGTTCCAGGGCGCCAAAGAGCCCATCACCAAAAAGTATCACAGATCTTGCCTCTGCCCTAGCAAAGGAGAACACTTGACCCAGTTGGTGCCCACCAGTAAAAAACTCCAGGAACATCAGGCGACATCCATCAAGACAAAGCCCCCTCCTGATGTACCTGATTAACCCCTTAAGGGGGGGTGTTGAGGGTCTGGATGTACGGGTATTCCAACTATTGCCATCACACCTAACATCCAGTCATTGCCCAATTTGGTGCCCGCCTATATACCATTTGACATACTGGAAATGGCAACAAACCAATATCACATGACTGTCCAGGTATCCAACAACTCAAACCCATCCAGCACATGATCAACCCCTGGGTTTGGTCCAACTAAAATCCCCGCCACAGCTAAATCTATATAAGCCTAAAATATTATTCAATAAAATATACTTCTTCTCTCCTCAATTTTATATTTGAAGCTTCCCCAAAAGGCGCTCCTTATCAATATTTTGATATGGCCTTCAAATAATGATAGCTGCAAAGATTTGACTGGTTTTGCTTTCTAGTTCAGGAATTCCTTGTTTTCTGTAAATGGGTCTGGGCCAATATCCATCCATTCCAGAATACCATATCTTCCCTTGTCTGATCCTGGTATGACTTCATCCCAACGTGACCCCCTCAGCCACTCTGTCTTTCTAATGAGTGATCACTGTCCCTTATCTAATATTTAAGTAGAATCACATCACCTAATAAAGACAAGTTTATCCACATTTGCATTGGCTTTAATAATCTTCAAGCTTTTTCCTGTCCTTTTTGTCAAAAGGACTTTCACATCTTGTATTCCAGGAAATTAAGGTATGTGCCCTTAATTTTGCCCTGAAGGCTAACCCAAGGCTAGCTTTGAACCTCAAATCTTTTGTTATAAAGATTTCCTGCTGTGTCCTCCTGGATGTTGTCCCCAGGAGCCAAACACAACAGAAGCGTTTGCAGCAGTCAAGGCTCTTTTGTTGTCCTCTTCAGTTCTACGGCATGTAGATCCAGAGCTTCCTTTTGTGATCTCTATGGATGAATCCAAATATGCTGTGGCCGGTGTGTTGCTACAAACTGCCAGCAATAGTGTTGAAAGACTGGTGGGGTACTTCTCCCGGAAAATGGAAGCTCAGG
Source organism: Entomophthora muscae (assembly GCA_014839935.2). Lineage (NCBI taxonomy): Eukaryota > Fungi > Entomophthoromycota > Entomophthoromycetes > Entomophthorales > Entomophthoraceae > Entomophthora > Entomophthora muscae. The sequence continues at coordinate 374,146 of QTSX02002156.1, forward strand.
AACACAATTACATGATTTACAACAAGGAAATGTTGGCAGTTGTGGAATATCTAAAGCATTGGCATCACCATCTCATGTTGGTGTGTCATCATTTTGTGGTAAGAACCAACCATGAAGCTCTCCTGTACTATTCTTAACCCAGGGTTTATTCAGGTTGCTAATCTAGATGGCATGGGGATCTGAATAAATACAATTTCTGTTACAAGTTTATTAAGGGAATTGATAATCACTTGGCTGATACATTGAGCAGAAACCCTTCTCATCTCTCAGATGCTAGCATGGACAACAAGTTTAACATGCATACTTTGATTCCAGATGAGGCTGTGGTCCCCTTTGTATTAACTCTGTCTGCTATGCTTGCTACCATGTCTTTAACAGAGGGTGCTAACTTAGACTTATATTCCAAAGTAAAGTTTTTACAGTCCCTGTCCAAGTGTTATTATAGGTTACTAGAAATAGCGTGTACATATCCAGTAGGCCAGCCACAAGGTTATCACAAGATATGACCAATTCTATTTCATCAAGGATGCTTGTGGGTTCCAGAGGGAACTATTTGGGACAAAATAATGGAGGCTTATCACACCTGTCCTACGGCAGACCACCCAGGGAAAAACAAAATGGTGGAACTAATTCACTGACAGTTTTCTTGGAAAGGTTTGACAGTGCAGGTAGCAGCTTTTTTTCAAGACTGCCTGGTATGTTTTTGATCCAAGGCAAGCCGGAACAAGACTACTGGATTGCTGGTTCCACTGCAGCCTACTGCAGGGCCCTGGACGTCGGTGTCAGTAGATTTTATTGGTGAACTTCCAGATTCTAATGGATTTAATGCAATCATGATGATGGTAGATCAATTCACAAAAATGGCCCACTTTTTACCCTGCTGAACCATAATTATTTTGGTGGAGACAGCTAGGTTGCTTTAAAATAGGATCTTCTCCCTACATGGCATCCCAACAAAGATTGTAAGTGACTGTGGGCCTCAATTTGTTGCTCAGTTTTGGGATGCTTTCACTGGAATTCTTGGTATCAAATTTTGCCATTCCACAGCTTTTCACCCCAAATCTGATGGACAAATGGAGAGGGTAAACCAAAGTTTGGAGGTCTACCTACGTTGCTACACTAATGCGCAACAAAAGACTGGTATGCTAACTTACCCATGGCAGAGTTCACATATAATAACGCCTCACACACATCAATTCAGGTCTTGCCATTTTATGCCAATGTGGGTTAAAATCCCTTGTCTAACATGGGTCCTCAATTGATTAGCAACGTGGAAGCTGCAACTAATCAAGCTGCTGCATTGAAACAAGTTCATTAGGAGCTTCAAGTTACTCTTGCCACTGCCATGAAAACTTACAAGGAATATGCAGATTGTAAGCGCCAGGAAAGTCCTACCTACAGGCCAGGTGATCTAGTTATGGTGGATGCCTGCAATATGAAATTAAAGGTACCTGTGACAGAAATTGCGGGATAGTAAGAAGCTGTTTCCAGGTGGTGGGGATTTACCACCCAAATCCACATAGAGTTAAGGATTAACCACCAATGCAGCTTCAAATACTGTTTTGTAAAATTTCCAAATGAGATACTATAATTAAGTAAAATAATTAATCCTAACCAAAGTAGCCCAAAATAAATAGCCTGTGAAAGCATCAGAGAATCTGCAGAATAAAATTCAGGACATTGAGATGCAGCACAATTTTATTTTCTAAGACAGGGGGAACCACTCCAAGATTGGCAGGCATTGAATTAATATTGGGAGGTGCCAACAACAAAGTTCCAACTGCAGGCCCCATCTTCCCGTAATAATCCGGCCAAGGATTAAATTTTAGGGAATGTAGTGCAACAATCCAACTACAGGATGCATTTTCAAAAGTAAATTAGACCAAGGGATATGTGATTTTTATTGAGTAAATTTTGGGAGGACTCAACTCTTAAGAGTTGAAACAAAGAAAATTATTCAATATATATCAAAACTCAACTAAGCAATACCACCTGGATCCTGGGCTCTTATTCCTTCTACATTGTCAAGTGAGTATCTGGTCCAGGTTGCAAAGAACCCTTGAGTGACCTATTTCTGGCAACCATGCTGATTAATAAGCTCATACTGAGTAACCCTCAAATTATGACAATTTATCAACGTCAACTTGCAAGGGGGAATTGGTTTCAGCTGGAAGACTGGAGCAGCCATAACCCATTTTCAATCAACTGTTTGATTTAAATCTGTTAATTTGGTCAATTTTGTTAAAGGTTTGCTGGCTTTTTGAGCCTTTTTACTTGGCCAGATAATTCCTGGCATGATTGAACCTACTGTGACAGTCTCCTGTTGCAAGTTAGGTCCCAAGCAAGTGGGTCCCTTCAAAGTTGAATGTCAAATTAGTCCTTCCGTGTATTGGTTGGATTTACCCCCATCCTTCAAGATTTTTCATACCTTCCATGAATGCTTACTCACTCCCTTTAAGGGTACTGAGACTTCTTCTTCCTAACCTATTCTCGTGGAAGGAGAACTTGAGTATGAGTTGAATTGTATTCTAGCTTCCCGTAATAACTGATGCCGGTTGGAATATTTGGTGGCTTGGAAAGGCTATCCCAATTCCAAAAAATTCCTGGGTTTCTCATTTAGATTGTTACATTTCCCCAGATCTTATCTAAGAATTCTATAAGCGCAATCCCACTGCCATTGGTCACCCCAAGCTTACCTTAGTGTCAATGAAACTTCCTCCTGTCCACAAGAACTTCTCCTTATCCCATCTCCTGGATGGTGGTATTGTACCCCAGGCTAAAGCAGAGGGGAATATCACAGTAGATTCCATAATGCTGGGAATTATTTGGCCAATTAGGAAAGATTGAAAAGCTGGAGACCCTTTAACAAAATTAATCAATTTAACAGATTTGGATCAAACAGTTGATTGAAAATGGGTTATGGCTGCTCCAGTCTGCCAGCTGAATCCAATTTCCCTCTACAAACTGATGTTGATAAATCAACATAATTTGAGGGTCACCAGATATGAGCTTATTAATCAGGATGGTCATAAGAAGTTAGTCACTCAAGGTTTCTTTGCAAACTAGACTAGATACTCACTTGACAATGTGAAAAGAATAGAAGCTCAGGATTCAGGTGGTATTGCTTAGTCAAATTTTGATATATATTGAATAATTTTCACTATTTCAACTCTTAAGAGTTGAGTTCTCCCAAAAAATTACTCAATAAAATCACATATTCCCTGGTCTAACTTTGCTTTTGAAAATGCATCCTGTAGTTAGATTATTGTGCTACATTTCCTACAATTTAATCCTTAGCCAGATTATTACTGGAAGATGGGGCCTGCCGTTGGTACTTCATTGTTGTTGCTGCTAAATGTTAATTCAATGCTTGTCAATCTCAGAGCTGTTCCTTCTACTGTTGAAGCTGAAACTCTTATGCTATCCCAATGACCTGAATTTTATGTTGAAGACACTCTGGTTCTCTCTCGGTCCATTTTTTAGGGCTTTTTTGGCTGGGGTTAATTATTTTACTTAACCCTAGTATCTCATTTGGAAATTTCACAAAACGGTATCTGAAGCTGCGTTGGTGGTTAATAATTAACTCTATGTGGATCTGATGGGTGGTTTCCCACCACATGGAGACATATTCTTATTATCCCACAATTTCTGTCACAATTCCTGACCTTTAAAAATGAGCAAGGAGCTCTAAGATCCTTGATTGATTTTTTAAATTAAAATTTTGGTACTTAACAACTGGCATTCCTTCTCTCTCAATATATCCTTGTTTTGTTCAAAAATCAGTTCAGATTTATATTTGAACTTACCACCAAAGGCTTCTACTAATAGTTTTTACTTATTATAAAGCAAAAACTGCCTGAATCTGGATTCAACCCCACTCTCACTCTGCCCCTGTTTCAGGTTGAAAGTTCCCCAGGTTTTCCCCTTGAATTTTCAGTTCCCAAGGCAAAACCAGTTCATCTTTTTGGCTTTTTGGCTTCTTGTCTTCAAAAGCACTTCCAGTACCCCCTGCTGGCAGCCCCTTAGAACTTTACTCCTTGCACCCACCTGCCCCTAACCAGGATGATTCAAATAATTTACTGGTGCATGTGCTTTCTCTGTGTTTTTTTCTATCTCTGATAATTATGAGCCTCCTGGGTGTATAGCCTCCTTCTTGTTATAGGACTATTCTGGTTTATCTTACACCTACTCCCTGAGAAGCATTTCTGTTATCTGCTCCTGGGAGTGGACTTTGTCTTGGATGCATCCAATTTTTTTGAAATCTTGTTTACCTGGCCTCCTCCTGATCCAAGCCCTTCCCAAGATCAGGAACACCTTGTCCACACCCTATCTGATTAGACCCCAGTCTCCCAAGCAACCAAGATTGTCAAAATTAGCTTTATCAATGCTCCCAGTGATTCTGTGACTCTATCCCCTGAATCTAGTCATCATAAAGAAAAATAATTCTCAGTTGCTACCATACACTTCTTATAGCTGGTAACTGGGACAGTTATGTTGGCTTTGCATGGCTATTTTTCATACTTTACAAGCTATTATTTGTTTGATTGCCCTTTCAGATTAGCCATTCCAGTATTTCTCTTGTTTGAATCCTGGTGATACTCCTCTTCAGGATAAGAACAAGGCTTCATGACCTTAGTGCATCTTTCTTTTACCTGGGGATTGTTTAGCCAAGGGACATACTCACATATTCCCTAGCTATAGCCATATCAAATACACTTCAAAAACAAGTTCTGGAGTCCCACCCCTCCAATCCTAAAACATTGTCTATTACTGTATTCAAATATTATCATAATTACATCCTTTATTTAATCCTTGTACACTTTTTGACTTTTTAATGTAAATCTTATATTTTTGTTAAGCTCTTTGGTTTTACTGATAAATAACTTTCATTAAATTTGGTAACTCTTATTGACTTTGATGTTTGACCACCAGTATTTTAAATAGTGCATACTCATATAAGTCTATAATAAAAACAAAGAATATAAGCCAGAATGCATTAATTGTTTGGTTGCATGGCAAGAAAGGCAGGAATATATGATTCATAATGGGAATAGAACTCTACTGCTGTCTTTGCAAGAAGGGTATACACCCAAACCTGTAGAAAATCAAATACAGCCTCAGGCTCAGCTGGGGTGCCTTGCTTGAAAAATTGCTTGAGTCACCCAGAGACCTCTGCAATCAGGCTTAGAAAGGAAGAAGAGGGGGAAATACTAGGTGCATAGGTCCTGTATTCAATTACTGCTGGTCAATTTTCATAACTCTTTCAAACATTGGTGATTCATTGAAAAAATCCATCACTTTGTGAAGCCCAACATTATCAAATACAATAATGCTGGTAAACCCTGAGCTTGTACACTTGAGGCGCTCCTAAAAAATTGGAGAAATGCAATAAAGGTCCTGCTATTGTGGGAACCCTTGATCATACAGTATATTTTGATGTCAGGGTAATCAAGAAGGGTTATCATTGATTAGGCCATAGCACAAACAGAAACACATCAGGATACATCATCCTTGTCACCCTTGGGCACATACTTTTATACATTGTGCATAGATGACACAAACAGAAATTTATTAATGTAGTAGAATTTTAATGTACCCTTGTCCTTCAGTGTGATGTACATCTTGGTGTATTTATGACAGGCCTCAATTTTCATTGGGCTATTATGGTTGTATGGAGATACCCTATTTTTTTCCAGAAGAACCTCAATCCTCTTACCATGTGATAGTAAAATGGAATTGAGATGTCAATGCCAAAAACATATTTGACCATGACCTTTATATTTGCTGGTTCAAGATGATAGTTTCAGGTGATACATTGCTTTATTTCCCATAGGTACTCCTTTCTCTGGATGGTTGGTTTACACCTGGGTTTTTCATAAAGAGAATCCAGCTGACTTTTATGTAATTGCTAAGCAACCTGTGAGCAGATTTCTGTGGCACACTAACAGTTGCAGCAGCCTTCCTGTAGTTGCAGGGGTATGTGATAAGCTTTATGAGGATCTCACACTTGGTGTTTGGGGTCCCTGTATGCCTGGTTCTTTTGGAGGCAGTTAAAAACTCAGCGGGTCCTGTCAAAACACACAGCATAGGCACCTGACTGTAAAATTTGGTGACCTTTTTCAGCACCTTCTTCCTCTTCACAGTTAGATAGTACTGCAGCTGCCCCTTACTGTCCTCTCTGTTGCTGTCACTCTTATGTGTTGCAGTAGTTTTCATAATGTCTGGTATTACCTGTCCTAATTGTAGAGCTTGAAAGTCAGACAAACAGTTAACTAAGTTGACCAAGTTAAGGGATTTAAATCATACTATTGATTGGAAATTGGTTACTGCCACCCCGGTTTGTCAGCTGGATTTGATCACCTTTTGCAAGTTGACACTGATAAATAGACATAATATAAGAGTCACTTTATACAACCTCATTTAGCAGAATGGTTGCCAAAAATTAATCATAAAAGGGTTTTTTTGTGTTGGACAAAGTACTCTTTGGATAGTGTAACATAATAGGAGCTATGAATTCAGGTGGTATTGCTGAGTTGATAATTTTGGTACATACTGGAAAAATTTTGGTGTTCAACTCTAAGAGTTGTGTCCTCCCTAAATTACTCAATAAACCAAATATTCTCCTGGTCTAACTTTTATTAACAATGCATCCAGTAGTTGGTCTACTCCGCTGCATCCCGTATTACTTGATCTTAAATCGAATTATCACTTAAAGATGGGGCCCTTCCTTGGGTTCTTCATTGTCAGCGCCCTCTAACGTTACTCAAATGCTTCCAAATCTTGGTGTCTTTCCTGATGAATTTGAAACTAACCCCGTTTTTTCTTCTCAATGTTCAGATTTTTATGCTGAAGACACTTTAATCCTTTTGAAGGCTATATACCTAGGACTTCTTTGGTTGGTTCAATCATTTTTTTAAACCCCAGTGTTTCTTTTAAAAAATTTATCAAACAGTATTTGAAGCTTTTGTAGTGGTTAATAATTAACTTCATGTAGATTTGGGTGGTTATTCCCTACCACCTGGAGGCCTATTCTTACTATCTGTTGATTTCTGTTACATCATGAGGGTCATAAAAAGTATTCAGAATATGCTTTAATCTCTCTGTAAGACTGAAAAAAAGCATATTGGTGGTACATAGTGGGGTAAACCAGGGAAACTCTCTTGATAGTGTTGTTGTTTACTGTTCTAGTAGTGATAACTTTGCTAGCCTTTTTGGATAACTTGAGCACCATGGGACTTATATTTCATTTTCTCTCTATTTGAGTGGCCTGCGCTTCATGATGTGTCTGTGTACGCTTTATGTTGCTTGCTGTCTTTCTAAAATCTTATTGGTAAGTATATGTGTTGTTCTTATTCTGTTTTTACCTGTATGGACACTTCTAACATTGATGTGCACTAGCTGCATTGCCACTATGTTGTTGAGTCTCTTCTTTTTTACTTTAGAATAAAATATAAATCAAACTTTATTAAGTTTTAGTTTGAATTTTATGGATCTGCATTCTATCTGTCTATGGTTATCAAATTATCATGCACAGCTTCTAAATGCATTTTTATAGGTTTTTATATATAAAATAGTTTTTTCTGGTTATTTGCAAACTTTTTTTATAGATATAGGCAATTTTTAATCAATTTCCCCAGATTTCTCATCAAAAGTAGATGGTTGAGACAATCTTTTTATTATTTATGTTTCTGCTAATATATCTTACATTAGATAGAGGAGTATTGTACCTGTGTAGATCCCACTTCACCCAACAGATTAATGATTTTTATTTATGGATTGAGTTGATACAGTAGTTTTAAAATCTATGCCAACAAACAAAATGAACTCAGATTTAAATGAAATGAATTCAGATTTAAGCAAAATTGAAATGAACCCAAATCTATTGTAAATCAATATAAATTCAGTAATTTTTAATTTTGTTTAAATCTGAGTTCATTTTGTTTAAATCTGGATTGTTTTTGCTTATCGTCATAGCTTTTAAAACTACTATATGCTAAACATATAACTTAAAGTGATCTTTATGTTGGTTATCTATCTGTGAAGCCCCTCTTTTATTGTATCAAGAATTTATTTTGAGGGAAATACATCCACTGTAGCAATATGATTTTTATTGATTTAAAAATATTTCATCCTTTAACTTTTCATCAAAACTGTTTAAGTTTTCACCATTATGACTACATTATCTCCTTTATAAAATTGATTATTTGCTTTAATTGATTGCATAAAGTCCATTATCTTCAGGCCTACAATAACATGATGCTGTTGTGGTGGACAACAAGTATGTAAAATTGGTAATAATTAATCAACCAAGAGATAAAACTTTATTTTCTTTATTCAACTATTTAAAGGGAAATTTGGGGATTTGTGGATTTTGAATAATGGTCGTTCAAATATGTTCACCACAACACTTCCTCTTTCATTCTAAGCTTGGTATGCCTTCAAGCGGCTGCCACTGACAGGGAGGGGGTATTGGAATCCCACAGAGTTCTCAAGGAAGTAGCTGTGATGTTTTCCAATGGCATAAATGGTATAGGGACCCTTTCATTTAACCTTGAACTTCTTAGAGCAAGAGGTATTCAAAGCACTATTGAATTTTAAGACTTGTTGGCCAATCTTGAACTTGGGTACGCGGTGTTTGGTCTCCTGCTGGGCTGCTGTAATCTTAGTGGCAGTGACAGATAGGTTCTCCTTGGCTTGGTGGCGGGTTTGCTTGCAGACTTTTGAATCCCAGTGTTGGTTCACCTTCTTGAGGACGCGGGCTTGGTTGGGTTTAATTCCAAACATGGCTTCAAATGGTGTCATCTTGATAGTATTGTGGACCTTAGTACAATAGTTCCAGAGGACTGAGGGTAACATAGCCTCCCAAGTAGATGGCTGGAACTTGGTGGTCTTCTCAAGGCTTTCTACCAATGTGTGGTTGAATCTCTTGGTGAGGTCATTACAACGAGGGCTATACACAGTGGAAAACTTGTGGACAGTCTTCACCTTGTTTGTCAAATCGGCTACCATATGATTTCTGAAGTGAGATTCTTGATCAGATAACAATGTAGCTGGAGGGCCAAACTGGGTCACAATGCTGTTGTAGATGAAGGAAGTTTCAGTCATGGCTGAGTTATTGCTGCAAGCCTGAGTAACAAGCCAGCGAGAGAGGTACTTGGTAGCAACCAGGATGTAAGTTTTTCCAGATTTGAAGGAGGTAGGGGCCCAACAAAGTCAATACCCCAAAGTTCAAATATCTTGTTGTCCACAATAGGTTCCACAGGCTTGGTGTGCACAATCTTCTTACTGAACTGTTGGCAATTCATGCAGCTACGGGTGTGGCTATAGGTATCTGTATACATCCCTGGCCACCAGTAGGTCTCTTTGAGGCACGCTAGGGTAGCATCCCGGCTGAAGCGTCCATTGCCATTGTGTGCTTCCATCAAGATACTCTCCCTGTCTTCCTTGGGTGGGATCACCTGGAGCCCATTATCTGTCTTTTTAAACAATGTGTTGTCTATCACAGTGTACTTGGTTGAGTAGACAAAGAACTTGTGCAGATCAGCTTCAGTGACAAGTGATGTGCGCAGCCGGGCCATGTCCTTGAACTGGGCCAGAGGGAGCTCATAAGTCAACTGTTCAACCAACAAACAGAACTGGCAGGACAAACCATCTGCTACAGAGTTCAGCTTCCCAGGAACATGCACAATCTCAAAGTCATACTCCATAAGTTCCAAGAGCCAGCTCATGCGGCAACTGCAAGGGAGAGATGCATCGGTGATGAACTTGATAACCCAGTTATAAGTATGAATGACCAGAGGGTGGCCAAGCACATAATAGCAGAACTTCTCAACAGCCTTGATTACAGCCAGGACCTCTTTGTCATATATAGCATAGTTGTACTCAGCAGGTATAAACTTTTTAGACATAAACTTGATGGGTCTAAAAGCATTGTTTATTTCCTGGCAGAGTACTGCGCCTACCGCATTGGTGCAGGTGTCTGAAAAGATGTGGAAATTGAAGTTAAAATCAGGGTAAGCAAGGACTTCATCAGAAGTAATGGCGGCCTTAAGAGCCTTGAAAGTATCATCTTTGGGGGGTCCCCACTTGAATGGCTTCTTCTTGTGTGTCAGATTGAAAAGAGGGGCAGCCAACTCACTATAGTCTTTGATGAACTGATGGTAGTATCCTACCAACCCAAGAAAGGATGACACCTGGTTGGTGTTGGTGGGTGTGGGCCAGTTTGTGATTGTGTCACACTTTTCAGGATCAGGGTGTTTTCCAAAGGCATTGACCATGTGTCCCAGGAGTCTCAATTGCTGAACAGCCAGTATGGACTTCTCGGCATTCACACTCAAGTTGGCGCTCTTGATACGGTCCAGGCATAGCTTCAGGTGTTACAGGTGCTCATCAAAGGTCTTGGAGTAGATAGTTATATCATCTAATTACACAGTAACAAAATCACCAATAAGACCTTCAAATACCCCATTTATAATGCGCTGGAAGGTACAAGGGGCGCCCTTCAACCCAAAAGGAATGTGGATGTATTCATACTGTCCCCATTTTGTGACAAAGGCGGTCTTTGGCTGGTTGGCTTCTTCAACAAGGATCTGGTGGAACCCACTGAAAAGGTCAATGTTTGAGAACCACTGTGAACCACCAAAGGAGGCCAAGATGTCAGAGATGCGGGGCAGGGGGTAGTGGTCAGAGATTGACACCTTGTTCAGCAGGATGTAGTTGACACACACACAGAGTTTGTTGCCCTTCTTGGGTACAACCACAATGGGGGAAGCCCATGGAGACTTGCTGGGGTGGATCATACCTTGTTTCAACAGCTTGAGGATTTTGGTGCGTACAAACTCCTCCTTGGACTGGGGGAGGCAGTAGAACCAGGAAGCTACAGGCTTAGCGTTACCAGTATCAATCTCATGGCAGAATCCAGGTGCTTTGGGCAGGTTGTTGTAGTCTGAGACAATATGAGAGCTGTTTGCAGATATCATCTTGCGGAGCTGGTCTTGCTGGACGTTGTTCAACCAGGTGTTTTCCTTGATCTGGACAGCTAGAGGCTCGCAAAGGAAGGAAGGGCCAGTAGGACTGTCAAATGTTACCTTGAGATCAATCTTTTCATTATTGTGCTCAAGTGTTCAGCCATTGTCAGCAAACCAGGTGGTTACACTCAGATTGCTCATAGTCTTGCAGCCAAGGAGCAGGGTATACTGGTTGTGGTTGAAGATGGCGGCTTCAATGACGCTAAAGACACCGCCTAACCACAAGCGCAACCTGATGGCCTTGCCAAGAGCAGTCTTGCAGCTCCCATTGGCAAGGATGAAGCTGACATCAGACAAGGTTACCTCTGGCTGAGGCAGGGATTCCAGGAACATCTTGAAGATGATGTTGCTGTAAGCACCACCGTCCAAGATTATAGATGTATGTACACCGTTAACAGTACCTGTGGTTCTCGGGCGCCTGTGCCTGTTAGGAAGAGGGCTTCATACTTTCCCAGGTGTAGCGCTGATATGGCCTGGTGCATCTTCTGGCAGAACTTGGGGCTTTCAGTGCACAGGTCCTCGAGGGAGATGGTCATCATCAGCTGGCGCAGGATCTTCACAGCTGAGAGGCCGGGTCTCTCTTTTGGCCCATCTGATTGGGCATTGCCTTGGTGCCTCTTACCAGACTTGGGAGGGGGTTGCTTTGCATCTGAGGTTACCTGGGACTTACCATCCATTTTAGGCTGGTTGATGGCCACCCAGAATGGATCAAACCATTCTGGTGGCGTCTGAAAAGTATTCATTGGCTCAGAAGAGTCAGATGAAAACTGGTTTGGTCAGTTGGGGTCTCTTTTATACTTGGATTGGTTGGCTTGGGGGTCAGTACAACCAGTTTGGGAAGTATGAGTATAATTTGCACCAGCTGCGCCAGTTCTGATTAGGCCATCCAAATTACAATTATTGTACAATACATTGGATGTATTAGTCATCATGGCGTTGCAAGGTCTGATTGGCTCATTTAAATTGCAATTATTGGACAATGCATTGGGTAGTTTGTCATTGCGTGCAGGTCCATTCATGATTGGCCCATCTAAATTGCAATTCTTGTACGACACATTGGATGAGTCAACTTCCATGGTATTGTCAGGTGTGATTGGCTTGTTTAAATTGGAAGACTCACTTGGAGCCATATGCATAGAATTGCATGTAGTGCCAGAGGAGTTGATTGGCTGGGCTAAATTGCAGGGATTGTACGATGTGTGCTGCTCCCTGGCATCCTAGGAGGTGTGCAATTTGGTTGGCTGGTTTAAATTGCGAGGGTTGGACAATGCAGCTGGGCCCCTGGCATCCTGGCGGTCCCGCAATATGATTGGCTGGTTCCCAACAGCAACATCGTACAATGCAAACTGCGCATTAACTTTGTTGCCACAAACAGATCTGATTGGCTCACCCAAATCAGCAGGGTCTGCTGATAAGCCCTGCCCGTCCACCTCAGCAGTATTAAGGAACCTGATTGGCCTGAACCCAGGGAAATTCACCTGGGACATCATTGCAGGGCTCATTTGGCCAGGGTGGCTGCAATGATGGCTCCTGAAAGCTGTTGGGTCTTTGTCCTTGCCTTTCTGGCCGGTGGCCCTGTGTCCCCAGGCTGTCGCGCCTGCAGGGGACGCCTCTAGGGAGGGTGTATCAGAAGGTAAGTTGGAAAAACCGCTGTTGGTGTGTGGAGACTTGGGGACAGATTCCACAGTTACAATATTGTAATGTGGGTTGTCCTCAAACGGAAGGTATTTGTCAAGGTCAGGTAAGCACAGGTAATGATCTTCAATCTCTAACTCATCCTCAATTTCCAAGCTAACAAATCTATTAGGATGGCAGGGGTTCCACTTGCTGTCATGCACATACATGCAGGGCAGCAAGGGAGAGAAAGGTGGTTTGCGGGGTGGATCTGGGTTGCCGGAGTGTTCCAAATCCTCCACAGTTTCATTATGGATGTGGGGAAGGAACACAGGTGGGGATGGTGCATCCTCGCGGTCTGTACGCTTCATGGGTGGGGGTGTGAGTTTGCAACCTGGGGAGGGGCCTTGGGAGCAAACTTGGTGTTTGCGGATTAAAGTAAATGGGAAACTGGGGCCATTGGGGTCAACAATATACTCAAGATTTGATTTTTTATTCATAGGCTGAGGGGTGGCAGAGGAGGAGAGGGCGCGTTTCTCTGCTTCAAAGTTTTGCTCAGCCATCATCAACCCTTGAGGTTTGCGGACATGGTTAATGGGGTTAAACTCACAGATGAAGTTAGAGTGAGAGGGCTCCTTACAGATGGAGCAGGGCGCGGTGCAGTCCTTGGAGATGTGCCCCAACTCAGAGCAATTGTAGCATTGAGGGTTATACGGGCAGTTATGGTCTCTTTGGAAGGTGCGGGGGGAGGGGGTTGGGTTGGTGTCCTTGCTCCTGTGCCATGAACATGGCATCAAAACGGCGGTTCAAGTCCTCCAGGTGGGCCTTGACCTCTTGGGCTATTCCCTCAGATTTATTTTATTTGCAAACTGGTGCAAAGGGATTCCATTCAGTATTTTCCTTGGCGTGTTCATCTGTGGAGCAGTCTACCCAAATGTCATACTTGTCACGGACCAAGGCAATCACATCCTCCAACAAAGTGGGTTTAGCAGCCTGGATCATGGCGGAGTAGGAGTGGGTAAGAGTGTTCACAAATGCACGGATGGAGATGAGGCTGTGAAAGTTCTCTATTGTGGTCTTGCAATTGGAGGAGCTATTGTTCTTAAGGTGTTGTTTCAAAGTCTTGTTGGTGGTTTTTTGAAATGAATTCAAAAAATTGCGCAAGGATTTAAAGTGCACCATCTTCAACAGGCCCAATTGGTGAATAGCATCAGGTTCATGTTCAGCAAAGCGGAGTTCAGCTTGGGCTTTCCAGTCAGCCCAGGTGGAGACCTAAACATCCTGATGCCAAACACAGGCTTCACCCAGGAGGAAACGGCTGACCTCATGGAGGTGGTCCTTGTCCGAGAGCTTGAATTGTTCAGCATAATCCTCAAAGGTATACAGCCAAGCTGTATACCCATCCTCCTCAAAGCGAGGGAGTTGCTGAGCAACCAAGAACTTAGATAAGGGGTCACCAACAGAAGGGGTAATGGGGGAAACAGCAAGGGCAGAGGCAGCAGGAGCCCGAGCAGGGGAGTCAATAGCAGATTTGGGGGCGCGGAAGCAGACATCACAACAACAACAGGCACACAGGCAACAACAACAGCAATTCAAGTTTGTGATTAGAATGACCTCCAAAATTTTGTTGTGGTGAACAACAAATATGTAAAATTGGTAATAATTAATCAACCAAGAGATAAAACTTTATTTGCTTGATTCAACTATTTAAAGGGAAATTTGGGGATTTCGAATAACGGTCGTTCGAATACGTTCACCACAACAATGCTGGTAATTCGTTTAGTTTTTAGTAGATTTTTATAAAAGCGTAAAATGGCTTGGAATTAATCAAATGTTTAATCATTTTTTTTGTTTAAGCCATCTTTTAATCAAATGTTTAATCATAGAGTTGTGCTAATATTTAAGGGGTGAATTTATTTCATGTCTGATTAAATTAAATCGCCAGTCTGCTTGACCTGAGGCTAGTATCCTTGATTTGTTGACTTAAGTAGGGCAGCAAATTCTAAATAAATCTTTAATCAAAAATATTTTCAAGACAGGTACTTTGGCTGAGCCATAAACTATATCTATTTTCACCCCTGGATGCAGCTACTGGAACAAGTTTATGTCAGGATGACTCCTCCTGATACCAAAGGTGGCATAAGTGGGAATCCTTGTAACAAGCGATTCAAAGTATCAAGTTCCAACAACTTTATTTGAGTTGTAGAATAACAAGTCCAACAATATGAAGTATCGTTCAACTAGAGGATCAGGGAAAATAGAGGATGTCATTGACTTCGAATCAGCAGTACTGAACGGGCTTGCGCCCGAGGGTGGCCTGTACATCCCCACTGATATCCCCCAGTTGGATGAGGTTGCTTTGGACAAGCTTCGTAAGATTAGTGGAGATTTTAGTCTTCTGGCCGTAGAGATACTTTCGCTATACATTGACGAGTCCGAAATAAGTAGGGAGGAGCTGAAAGATCTCGTCAATAGAAGCTATTCCACATTTCAACATCCTGATGTTACACCCGTCATCCAGTTGCCTGCCGTTAAATCTGATACAGAGGATTCAAGCAACCCTCTTTACCTTTTAGAGCTTTTCCACGGGCCCACTTTTGCTTTCAAGGATGTAGCTTTACAATTCCTGGGAAATCTCTTTGAATTTTTTCCTCAAGCGGAAAAAATGCTAAGCTGGCGGCAAATGAACCAAGGCATCGCCTCACGGTTGTTGGTGCTACGTCTGGTGATACTGGAGGGTAAGCCCAACTCGTTCTTTACCAATCTTAAATTTGCCGCTTTAAGTTGATTTTAAAAGCAGCAAAATAGTTTTTAAGCCGCCAGTTATGAAAACCGCGTTGCAAAAAAGTTGCTTCACAGATTCATCGAACAAAATATTTAGCTTTTAAAAAAGATGATTAAAACCAGTCTGGCTTGTTCTTATGCAACGACTCAATTTATCTTTGAAGTCAGCATCTTAATGTTTATTATAGTGCTGCTATTTATGGCCTCCGTAACAAGGAGGACGTTGAAGTCTTTATTCTTCACCCAGAAGGAAAGGTATCTCCTATACAAGAAGCCCAAATGACTATGGTGATGGATCCCAACGTGCACAATGTTTCCTTGCCCGGCCACTTTGATGATTGTCAGGTTAGTTAATTGATCTCCCTCTTAAAGAAATCAAGCTAAAACCTTCTATCAGAATATTGTCAAAAAGCTCTTTGGCAATGAAGAGTTTAGGAACAAGTTTCAACTTGGAGCGGTTAACTCAATTAACTGGGCTCGAATCCTTGCTCAGACCGTATACTACTTCAAGGCATACTTTTCACTAGAGAGCAAAATTGGGAAATGTCAGAAGGTCATATTTAGTGTCCCGACCGGCAATTTTGGTGATATTCTTGCTGGGCATTACGCCAGACAAATGGGGCTTCCTATAGAACGCCTTATCATTGCAACCAATCAAAATGATATTCTACACCGTGTCTTCACTGCAGGAGCCTATTCCAAAGATGCAGAGCAAGGAGTTCAGCCTACAAATTCTCCTGCTATGGATATTCTAGTATCTTCCAACTTTGAAAGGCTTCTTTGGTACCTTGCCAATACTGGTGATGTGCCTCAAGCATGTGCAACTCTTACCAAATGGATGAGTGAATTTGCTTCCACTGGCCAAGTTCAGCTTCCCGAAGCTGCCTTGATTCAACTCCGCAAATGGTTTTCATCCTACACCATCAACGACGCCAAGGTAAGCATATCGGCTTGTTTAGCTGACCTTTAGACGGTTGAAATTATCCGTGATTTTTACACTGCTACCCCAAGCCCTTATCTGCTCGACCCCCACACTGCTGTTGGCGTAGGAGCTGCTCTCGAGCTTAAAGCCCAGCTAAGGTAGTCGATTTATATTTATGTACTTATCCTTTAGCCCCACACCCATTGTTTGCTTAGCCACCGCCCACCCAGCCAAGTTCCAGGCTGCAGTGCAGCTTGCCACACAGAAGAGCCCCGATGACAGGTTTGATTTTGATTCCATCATGGGCCAGGGTTACTTGCCCGAACCCTTCCGTGAATGGATGAACCCTAATCTGCCACGTAGATGCCATCGCTTGACAAGCGCTGAGCCACAAGCTGTTCAGGACTTGATTGCCTCCATTGTTAGGCAATAGCCAGTCTATTATCGCACTTGAAACATAGTATATTAACTGATTTCAACTCAATCCAATGTTCTTGGAACACGATATTAATCAAGTGAAAATCGGCAGTTGCTCTTTGCCCCTGTGCTTTTATATCGTGGCTATTTTTTGTAGCATATTTCATGGCTTGCTTCATACCTAATCATGAATTCTCTTATCCACTTGCTCTTGAAAAACATTTCTTTCAAGGATACATTGCTCTAATAGAGAAGCAGTATAATTAGATTTAGTTGTATATATGTAAGTAATATTGGGATCTACTAGGTATTTCCTCGTCCAAAGACAGATATAAAGTTGAATTAATATACCAATTCAATATACTTTATTGTGTTTTTAGGCTGGGATTGCTTATCATCTGTTTAATTGAATTTCTTGTTTAAACAGGTTTCTTTAAATCAATCCTTCATTTATTACATACACAATTGCATATTCCAAAAGCAAATAAAAATAGAATAGAAATCTAAATAAGTTGAGTATTACTATTAAGTTTAGTAAAGCTAAAATAATAATTTAAAATTTTATTTCATCTTTTAAATTCCTTCAAAATATTAGATGACCAGTAGCTTTAAAATAAGCCATTTTAACATTAAAATTGCCTTAGTATTCATAGAGACATGATGTTTTTTGTTTCATGGAGTGAATTTAGATGAATCAAATTGAGTCTGTGCCTTTGATTATGTTGTGAGCCCGATCCCAGCATTTACTATAAATCGGAGCATCTAGAGCATGTGGAGCTATCGTGTTTGGTATCATTTTTATCAGAATTATCTGAAAGATATATTTAGGTGTATTGAATTTTATGAAGATCCTTTTATTGAGTCTTAACATTATCATTGCCAGTTTACTTCACTGACATTTTTATTAGGAAATGCAATAGCAAGCAAGGTTAACTCTGAAACAATCTGCAGCCACTTGGATCAGATATGAATCCAAGTGAAGTATTACATTATTGAAAGTCAAATAAATGAAAATTAGAATGTGCAAGCCAACCATTTTTTACTTGGACTAACATTTATAATGATAAATTTTCTTATTTGAGTTGTATCACTTTTAGTTGGTCAATTCAATCCTCAACAGAGTTTAAACATTTAAAAGTATATAAGTATTCTAAACAACATGTTACTTCTCTTCCAATTCTAATTCACACATTCTGGATTTGGGCAATCTACATAGGTGAGCCTCTTTGATATGGTTGAATGGGTGGACCACAATTTAAAAATCAAGTAACTAAATATATATCTATTAAAGTTTGAGTGGCCTGTATTTTCATTTCAACATAATTTAGGAAAACTCCACTGGATTCAACCTACATGCTTTCAACAAAAAATGTAAGATGAGCCAAATTGAGCTTTTGGCTTGGCCATTGACCTTAAATCTAAATAGCATGAAAAATCAATCCAATTTGATCCCTTATAACTTGAGTGTACTCAAGGTGACATTACAGACAGACCTGCTTTTATATAATTAATGAGGGCTCAGGAAGTCTTACCAGGTCTTCATAAGAGGCAACTTCCAAGCATAAACATAACAAAGATATTGTCCAGTTTTACGCAGGTTGAAATAAAGCTCAACTTTTTATAAGGTTTCTGCAACCAGCTGAAAAATCAGAAACTAAAAGCTTTTATCTTTCAAAGAGGTTAACTTTCCACCCAATGTTACTGGAGCCCTTATAGTAAAACTCATATTTTTAATAAGGTAGTTTAATTTAGAGGACTGATAAAATACTATAATAGGAAATTTATTTGTTTCAATTTCAAAGCCGGGAGAGAGAAAACACTAAGACAGTTTTGGAGCAGGGGTTTACCAGATTCAGAATTATTTTATGCTGGCAATTTTACTTATGCAGCGCTTCAATTTATGTAAACTTGGATTGATTTTGTCCTAAATCATTCCAAACAATGTTATTATTGGAAATATACCTTAGCCAAAGGTATATTAAACAAGAATTTTTTTAGAAGAGATTCATAATTATGCTAGAGAAAGGAAAAGCTTTTTATTGATGAATGTGAAGACACAGTTGTCCATATATCTTATTAGTACTGCAGATTCAGAACCTAATAGCAAAAATGTGAGATTGTCAAACCTTAAATCTAAATATTGAATCACAATTGTGGTATGGCTTTTTTCTCAATTAGATTAATTTCTTTGTATTTCATTTGAATATTTTAAATTGTGGGATCTCATAGACACTTTGCAAATTTCAAGTCATGCCTGCATATTCCAAGTGGAAAAAATAAATTGACTTGGATCTAAATTGAATTTTTCAAATTCACCAGCTATTTCATTAAGTTTACTATGTTTTTTGGAAATTGTGATATTGTCAAATCCAACAACAACATAATTTAAATCATAAATCAAAGCCACTAGTAAAATCATAATAATTACAGTATTTTGAATAAAAGCTGAATACAGTAGTTTTAAAAGCTATGGCAACAAACAAAAATACTTTGAATTTAAACAAAATGAACTCAGATGTAAACAAAATTAAAAAGAAGCAAATTTACATTAATTTACAATAAATTTATGTTAATTTCAATTTTGTTTACATCTGAGTTATTTTTGCTTAAATCTGAGTTCATTTTGTTTAAATCCAAAGTATTTTTGCTTGCTGTCATAGCTTTTAAAACTACTGTACACAATAAGTAGACTAGAAAACACTAAACCAAATTAAGAAGCTCCACTATAACTAAACTCAATTAAAAAATTCCATTTCAATAGCCATATCAAGACGTAAAATTACTTAAAATTTAAATATCTCTAAAACAGGAATAGTCATAATATTGTACACTTTCAATCACTAAAATAGAAATCATTATACCTGTCAGAAAACCAACCCTGATCTGCCGGCTTGCTAGCGTTTGGGAACTGGCAGTTTGAAGACTGGGCAGGGCCCACCAAAGGATTGGCGCTAACTTAATGAAGTGGGACATTGACTTTTCCACCCATGACCACAGACCAGCGGCAGGAACAATAGTATCTATTACTCCAATGAGAGTAATATATACAATCCCAAGTAGCTTATTAGTATGGTCCAGGGGAAGCTTAGCGGCAGATGTGGGCATTAGTTTGGGGGTGACAGGTGGTTCCATGTCTAATTGGTAGTCAGGAATAAAATTGTATTTATCTCTGAACAGGCGGGGCTCAGTAATGTACCAAGGGTCTTTCCAGTTGTATCTGGTTAACTCTTTAGTTCTGGCCAAGGGATCCCAGGCTAATATATTGTTGGCAGTGTAGTCCTTGTACTCAGGCTTCAAGGGGTATTCTGTAAAATGAACATGACCAAATAGAGCACCTGACAGGCAGTACATAGCTGGCAGGCTGGCAGGGAGGTCAGATGATCTTTGAGTTAACTGGCAGATGACAAGAATAAAACACAACAATAATTGGGGAAACCAATATCTCATAACCTTTATTTAAAAATAACAATGGGGGTTGATCTCAGCCTGGCAGGTATTTATACCACACTTCCAGGCTTCACTTCCTGGTTGGGTTTTCTGGGCTTGGGCAGGTTGGCATTGGGGGTCTCAGATGGCAGTGTGGCGCTCGGCACTGGCAGCTTGCCACTGGCCACTTTGGGATGAGAAGACTTTGAATCCTTCTGTTTGTTGATTTGGGTAGTGGGTGCCTCTTTGGGTTCAGTGCCACTTCCTGGGCTTTGGGGGAGTTTGGAACAACTCTCGTTTGAAGACTTGTGCATTTCACCAAGCAAACTGCTGGTGTCAGGTATTGGCACCTCAGGGAAATTCCTGGCCTCTTGTACTGGCAGTTTGCTTGCAGAACCCTGTGTGGTAGTTAAGGGTTTGAGTCCTAGTGGGTTGGCAACAACTTTTCAATTAGTAGTGAGCTATCAGATTCCCAGTCTTTGAAAATGGCAGTCTGCAAAGGGTTTTGTTCAGGGTTTAACTCTGGTTCTGTACTTTATAATTCAGGTGCATCAAAATTGTCATTCCTGAAAATATTATTCAAGGTTAAATTGAGAGAAATTATAGCCCAAAAATAAACTTAAACATAAATAAAATCCATATTTAATCTAAATATAATGTTTGTTTTATTTTTTATGGACATAATATTCTATACCCAACCAGCTTTCACAACAGGATGTGAGACAGCCTTTCTAAGAGGACACATCAGAGGGTCCAGGAATAGATCCAGGTGTCAAGATTGATAATTCTTCCCCTCTGGAAACCCAGGCCCGGGAGCAGGATTCAAACCCCGGCCCTGGACCCCTACGGGCCACTGGGCCTATGGACTGCTGGGCGGCCCGCCCGTGTTTTTTGGGGATCAAACCCCTACAAGCTGAGGCTCCTGTGAGTTTGCAAAGCCAGAACACCAACACCAGCCCAACCATGGTGGCGCCCAAGGAGGAGCCTCTTGAATTGCCTAATGAAGGCAGAGATGGCGCCTATGTAAACTTCATGAGTTTGAAGTCCTTTCAAGAAACCAATCAGGAGCCAACCTAGGAAAGAGGTGCAAGCCCGCGGCCCGGCCCCATGACCACAACGCTAAAGCAAGATAATCAGGTAGCCAAATTGAGATTTTTGACCAATGAAAGAACTCCCGGGCTGAGCGCCATTTTGCTGCCTTCAGATCCGAGTACCCAATTCCCCCGGCTCAGCTTTCCCCAATGCCCTGATGAACCCCCCATGGAAAATGTTAAGTTTGGAGGTGGGGTGCTATATAGACCAAAGGACCCCGCACTCCAAACTTATTGCCATTTTTGAATAAAGGTTATGTTACTTTGGCTCATACAGCTATTACCATATTTTGTATTTGCCGTCTATAAGTTAAGTTTGAGACCTCCCGGCCCTCTGCCTGCAGTTTTATGTCCACCTGGTGCTCCCTTTGGGCCCGTTCATTTTACTGATTACCCATTAAAGCCTGAATATAAGGATTACACACCAGAGAAAATCATCAAACTTGACCCATTAGCCTGCATCCTTTCCGCTATCAGATACAATTGCCAAGGCCCGTGGATATTCTCTAACCCCAAGTTATTTAGAGGAAAATTCAACTATCTCCTGGCCTACAACGTTTATATGGAACCACCTGTAACACCAAAACCAATAACAGCCTCTTCCCCCGACCTGCCAACCAATCATACCAGCAAGCTTTTTGGTATAGTGTACATCACCCTCACTGGGGTGGTGGACACCATTGTACTGGCTGCCGGCCTGTGGTCTTGGTTAGGAAAGTCTGCTTCTTACCTCTTAAAGTTAGCCCCTCTCTTGTGGTGGGCCCTTCCTGCAAAAAACCTGGCCCAAGTTACCTCCAAAAACGGCAGACCAGCCACCCAAGAGTGGGTCCTTGACACAAGGACACAAATTTAGGAAGTTGATGTTGGTAGACAGGCCTTCTAATGTGTCAGCACCAGCTAATCACCTTCTGCATCATAAGCCAGAAACAGCAGCTTGAATTCCAGACAGAAGCCATTATTCTGTCCTACCACTAAAGCCTCTCATACCAGGTTTAGTGAGAGCAACCAGGTTAAATACAACTCTGTTGCCTATCCAGTTATCACACAGACTTGTAAACCCAATTTCAAATTTTTGGTGAATGTCTCAGAGTTTTTAATACTTTTTATGCATCCTTGGCAACAACTGACAATTCAGTCATACCTGTTGTGTATTTCACAATTGAGGATGATATTGCACGTGAAAATAATGCCCTGTATTATACAAAGGTATCTATCATGTGTATTGACCCTGATAGTATGAATTCTATGATACCTGTCAAGGGCAGGCATAAGTTTTCTGATAGTGAGCATGAGGCTGTCATCAATTACTTAACCAGTGGAATGTTCATTCAGAGTACTGCATCCTAATTTGTTACACTGGTGATACATATCATCAGAGTCAACATCAAATATTATGACACCAGTCAAATGGCAAAAACTTCAAAGGTGTTACAGAAGTAACACTCTCAAATCCCCAAGCAGGATTCAAACTGCTTCTAACCACCAAGCAGGAGAAGCGGGGGGAGAACCCCCTTGAACCTGAATTCACTTTTCAAAGCAACTATCCAGGTGCCAGGATTACTTCTGCCCTGCCAGTAGCTGCAAGGCCCGTTCTGGGCCCTAAAAGCTACGCCCAAGTCTTGGTGGGTTTAGCTGGGCCTGGGCAGACTAATTTTAGCTGCCCAGGGCTCTCAGTTCAAGCCCATCCTCTTTTTAATCAAGTTTTCCAGCCCCAGAAATGGCTGTCAAGCCAGTTCAAAAATGGTAATCAAATTAAAAATGACCCCATGACACCTGCAGCTAACCCTGCAAGAACTAATGACTAGTTAAGCAAAGATAGGCCACCAGCAAGACACGCAGCTGTTCCTAAAGACTCCAAAAATAATGATGAAACAGCCAACCAATTAGAAGAATTTGGGATGCCAAACCTTGCCACCCAGATAGCATAAGAAAAATGCCCAGAGGCACCTGCATATGAATGACTATATAAGCCAAAAGTGCCAGAAAGATTCTGTATTGTCATTCTTACCAAATAAAGTTGTTATGAACCTTTGGTTTGCCAATCTGATTCCATACCTATTTTTGATACTCTTTTATCTGCATTTATCTAAACACCAGAACCCAACCTCAGGAGTTAAACACCAAGCACCAGCTGGAGACCCAGAAGTGTTTAATTATTATCACCCCCAGACACACTGTTCAGCCCTGTTCATTTCAAAGAGTATCTACCCAATCCCAATCACAAACCCTAGACCTTAGAAGACCTGCAGTGATACATCCAGATGCACCCAAAGACTCCTACTAAATTGTGCTCAAAGGCAAGAAGATTATAATATACCCTTTGATACTGTAAATTCAGAACCTGAACGTAAAAATGTGGGATTGTCAAATCCTTGGTCCAAATTTTGAATCACTTTTGCGGGCAACTCAGCTGAGTGATAATTAAAATATTTAATAAAAGTAACCATTTAATTTGACTTTTTTGGTTTATTTAAATTGGCCAATTTTGAATCTCTTGAGCAGATAACTCAACTAACACAAGACAAAACCCAACAAACAAATGTGGGATACATGAATCAGAAATGCAGGATTCTTATGTACGATTTGAGATTTCCTGTATATCAAACAAATCATAGACATCATGTGAAAATTAACAAATCTGAAATTGCGGGATTGTCAAATCCAAGAACCAAGTTTCAAATCATAATTGCGATGAATTTGAAATAAATATAATTTATGGGTATCTCAAAAAGGATGTTAAAGGAGCTAGAGTGGATTTGTGCAAATTCTTTTAGGAATCATAGGCATTCTCAAAAATCACCCTATTCCATTTTAGGCCGGCTAAAATTTAGATTGTAATATTCACAAAATTGACATATATAACAATAAAATTGACTAAAATATACATTCCTCTTCTCAAGTTTAAAATTATAATAAATTTTTTTATTATGTCTTCTTTCAACAACAACCAAGTCAACGAGCTGTTCCCTGGCCTTGACAAAATTATGCAGGGCTACACTGGGTCTCTTAACGGTGAAGCCTCTGTCTATGGCCACTCCCAACCTGCAGGCCCCTCTGCAAGCGCCACACAGGAGTCTGTTCTTTCCCCTGCAACTTCCAGCATGGCCCTGTTTGCCCACCATGCACAGGCAGCTGCCAACCCAAATCCCTTATCAGCAATGGCATCTGGAACCAGACATTTTAGCCATGGGGTCACCCAGAGAGCCCAGAACCCCAAAACAGCCAATCAGGTGGCATTGACCAGTTCCTAAGATGGACACGTCCCTCCCCTAGCCAATCAGCCTGCAAGACACAGAAGAAAATTGATCACTCTGGACATTGTTCTCAAAATGGTTGAAAAGCAAGGAAAGCTTATATCCCTTGGGGAAATTGCAGCCACAATGGGTTTTGCAAAGTTCACTGTGGCTGCAACCCTGCGAGCCCACGCCAACTGTGGCCCCCTCATCAAGAAGACCCCAACTGGTGCCTGTACCTCAACCAAAGGTGAAAAAGCCTACCCTCTCATGATGGCCATTATGGAACGTGACCCGTGGATGCCCCTGGTCCAGGTACGTCTCCAGTTGGGACTCCACGGCATCTTCACCAACAAAAGAGCGGTGAATTCATGGATGCAAAGAGTTGTGGTTGCTGCCAGAATCCTATCAAATCAGGTTCTTGGTGGCCCCATTTTGGTAGATACTGACCCATACAATTCAACTATAATTAATTTTATCAAAGGAAGGGCAATGAGGGCCCGTAATGACGTCATCTTCCTATCATACGCCAAGATCTTGGCCAGTATCCAAGACTTTGGAGAGAAGCGCATCCAATCTGACGTGTACAAGCGCGGCCCAATCTTGTATGTTTTGTTGGGGTTTTATTGGCAGTTTCCCCATTGGGTGTCAATTATTACTAGGCAATATCAAATACCGCAGATGGGTATGCCTACCAGACGGAGCTCAAGGCCATGCTGGAGGAGTGGGCCACACAAAACACTGTGCACACAGTTTTACTGAGTGCAGAGATGGAGCAGCGGGAATGGGCTACCCAAGAAATCAGGGCTGTGGGGCATACCTGCTGGTCCTATCCCATCAACTACGCCAACATGCATCTTGCAGATGTATGTCTTTACAATTTTGGTTCCACCCTCAGGCGCTTGAAGCCTGCCACCTACAACAAACTATGCACCCAGATTGATAAGGGGTATGAGCTTTTCTCTTCCGCGTCCGTCCAGGACTTATTTGATCTCATTATCTTCTATGCACGTGATAGTGATAAGTCCAGAAGGACCCCTGTCTCCCCCCACGCCAGTCCATCCATTTTTTCAAGCCAGTATATGTGACAGAAGAAGAATTCAAGCAATTGAAGCAAACCGCTATTGCTGCCCCTTCCCAGTCAACAAACCCTGACTCCCCAACCCCCCCATCAAGCCACCTGCCTTTCAACCCTGACTCCCAAGTCACTACCAATTCCTTCCCCAATATCTCTGATGCCGCCCCTTTCACAGCCGCAGATGAAGGCAACGTCCATTCCGCCCATTCCCTTCCCTTTCCATCCTTTGATTAGTAAATAAATCTTTTCTTTGTGATAACTTATTAAAATTGATATCTCTTTTTCAATTAATAATTAATAATATTTTCTTTTTACATTAGCAACATTTCCCATAATTAATACAATGTTGTACATTTTACAAATAGCTTAAAATTATGAGCATACATATTTATCATCATCCTTAATAAATTGAAGACAATAAACGTAAATATTGCATTAAAATATTGCAATTAGACGTCAACTCTTGATATTTTGATATTATGTCCATAACGCAATGCATTTTGTTTAATAAAATCCACTGTAAACTTGACCTTTTCCATTATAATTTAATGAAATGGATTGTGTTTATATTAGGGCCATTAACACTTAGTACAGATATTGAAAATTAGTGCATTCTACAGCCTGTATATTTACCTATTGGTAATAATTATGTAAACTTCTTAGTCAGATTTTGCGGGATAATAATAATGTAATGTGTTAATAGAATACTGTTTAATGTCATTAATTGGCTGATTTTCTTTGATGTGGCAATTATGCATTTTCTGATATTTATGCACTAGTATCCAATTGGTTGGCTTCACATCCAATTGGATACTAGTGCATAAATATCAGAAAATGCATAATTGCCACATCAAAGAAAATCAGCCAATTAATGATAATAAACAGTAATCTATTAACACATTACATTATTATTACCTCATAAAATCCGACTGAAAAGTTTATAGAATTATTACCAATAGGTAAATATACAGGCTGTAGAATGCACTAATTTTCAATATCTGTACTAAGTGTTAATGGCCCTAATATAAACACAATCCATTTCATTAAATTATAATGGAAAAGGCCAAGTTTACAGTGGATTTTATTAAACAAAATGCATTGAGTTTTGCACATAATATCAAAATAGCAAGAGTTGACGTCTAATTGCAATATTTTAATCCAATATTTACATTTATTGTCTTTAATTTATTAATTATGATGAAAAATATGTATGCGCTGAATATAGTACTATAAAAACCAGTTTTTTGATGGAATTCAAACAATATGTCAACAATCTATAACTTAATCAATAAATTAGAAGCACACCTTCAAAAGGTTGTTGAAATAGAAATAAATATCAGGGAAATAGTGACAGGGAAGCTGGGTAACAAGGGCCAGCCACTGATACAGTCAAAAGAAGATGCCCTGGATAAGTTGGGAAATATTATAGATGAAAAGAATAAAGAAAAATTACTTAATCTACAGAGAACTATTTTATCAAGTCTTGAATTCAACAACACGGCCTACAATTTGTGGGAGTTCTGGAAGGGGGCCAAAGAAAACAATAAGAAGATAAAACTAATTGAAGAAACAGAAATTCAAAAGAAAATCAACATCAATGAAGAGGAAACTGACCAAATGGAAACAGATGAAAATGAAACACAAGCAAGAAGCCAAATCGCATCAAGAAATACAGAAGCTTTATCAAATGAAAATCAAGAGGAAGCACAAGTTGCAAGAAGAATAAGAAAAATTAAGCCTAAGAAAATTAATGAAGAGCATCCAACGCTCATGAAGTTTGCCGATATGGCGCCTGTGGCTGAGGGGACCACAGGGGAAACAATCAGTAAGTTTTTTTTATTTTTAACTTATATTTATTTTAGTCATCACCAGGGATGGGGATGAGGTTGCAGAAGTGGCGGCTTTTACGCCAAGTTGGTTTTATGGGGGCTACCAGTCACTGGTGGCCCCTATAAAACAAATAAATAAAATAGTTCAACAGAATATGAATACTTTTTTTAATAGTGAAGCTCAAGATAGGGATTATCAACCACCTGTGGGATGCTTACCATGGATAAGGGAAGCCTATGAACTAGGATCAACAATTAAAATCAAAGAAATGAATGAAATTTGCGGGGATATAAAACTGAACTTCAATGAATACATATATGAAAGCGTTCAAAGGTTCCCCTTCACAAATATCAATGAATACAAAAAAATAATAAAAACTGACTTTTAAATTGGAAATGAATATTTAAAATCTGCAATTTTTAATGAAATTTTTAAAACTCTATCAGACTAAGTTGGGGATGCAGTCCTCGTGAATAATTTTAAGCCTTTATTGATATTGTTTGCCAAGGCCTAGGGGGCTGATACAAGTTGGGCGCCCCCCGGAACCCTCTTCAAGTTCAACCAAATGTCCTATATCAATAGGTTAGTACAAACGTTCAAAAAACTGTGCATGTTCTCAGAAAAATATACCTCGCAAAGGATCCACGTCGCGGTGTACCTGGGAATCCTGCCCCATTGTATACTGAAAGCCAATGTGAAAAAATTAGAAGATGTACCTATACAGATTGACATATGCTGTGTAGCCCTAGACCGCCAGAAAACACCACAGGGATACAGGACAGTCAAGCACGTCCTCTATGATTCATTTGCATTGGCAACTCTATACGGGTACTATGTGCCCTCCGAAAAAACCTGCTAGTAGATTCCCTCACCTGTTTGCCTTTTATAAGACAATCAGCCACCACCGGGGTGTTGAGCGCCACCCCTCTAGAAATTGGCGCCAGAGTCATCCACCACATACAGAAGAGTATGTGGTCCCAATTAGATGCATTAGCTGAAAATTTAATTTCAGGGTATAATTCCCCAGAATAAACACATTCCCTTGCAATTCACATTCCCCTAATAAATCATTTTCCCTTGCAACTTAAAATTTTTACTTTATTTTTTATTTTCTTTTATTTTAATATTAAAATATTCACTGTTAAAATCTTTAATATTGACATATTTAATATCAAATATTTTGATATTGAATAAATCACAATTTAATAAAATTGTTATATTTTGATTATTTAAACTTAAATATTTAACTTTTAAGATTTATAATTAATATTTTAATTTTAATATTTTAAATTTCATTTTAAATTTTAGTATGTAAATTATAATATTAATACATATAAGTATATTAAAAGACATTAGTTATAGTTGCCAATACATCAAATAAAAATAATAATTAAATTTTTTTATTTACTACTCGTTGAATATGGGTCCATTTATCACAAAGATAAACATGGAGAATTGAATTTATCTGCATCATGCGGCCTACTCCACTATTGTTCTAAAAAATGATTGGTTACAACTCAAATTACCTTTCCCTTGTAATATGATTTGATAAACATATTCAATATACTTGAACTGTGTCCTAAGTACAAATTAATAAGGAATACATAAAAATCATTGGTTGCTGTGTTGTGTGGCTATAGTGGCACTGAAATAACAAGGATCATATGATGACATGCAAGGTCCAATTTGTGGCGTAAAAAAGCCAAAGTACCATCAACAATTAACAATTATTTAAATAAAAAATTCTATTTCTATCTTTTTTAATTTATTTGTTTGTTAGCGCAACAGTCAATACAATATTTAGTGCATTATAATAAAAATATGTTCTTCATACCTAGTATAGTTAATTTTACTTACCTTTTCTATGTATTCTTATATGTCTATAATACAATCAAACGTCAAATTATTATATATAAATAATAGCATTTGAAATCTAATAAAAACAAAATAAATAAAAATAAAAACAAAGTAAACTGGAGAGCCCATTTATCTGATTGGCTCGGAGGCCAGGGCTTTAGGGAGGAAGGATTCCAAGTGCTTGTAAAAAGCTGCCACCACATTGGGTGGCATCGCAAATTGGCTGACCTCAAGAATATTAAATAGGTCCTCAGTATCCTGAGGAAGGCCTTGTTTCATCTTATTCTTGATCCAATCAAACACCTCCTCAATTGGATTCAGGAATGGGGAATATGGCGGGAGGAAGAGAAGTCTCATTGGACAATCAGCAAGGCGGTGGCTGGAGGAGTGACTATTCTTGTTGATGGGGGGAACTCGGACACAACCAGATCCACTTTGTGGAGCCCAACATTATCAAGCACAACAACGTTGGTTGTGCCGCTATAATTTATCCAAAGGTACTCTTTGACAACTCAGAGAAAATCAAGAAAGGTCCCGCTGTTATGGGAGCCTTTAACCATCTGGTATTGATCCAACCTGCAAGGACCAAGAAGCGCGACCATTGAATAGGTCTGGGAACAGACAGCTGCACAATGGGCTACGCCGTTCTTGGACCCCTTCTTGACCCACCCATGCCTGGACCAAAGTGAGGAGGAAAATGACAATTTGTTGATATAGAAGAACTGGACATTCCCAGTCTTCTTTAGTGCCAGATATGTCTCAGCATAAATGTGTTGATCCTTGATGGTCTTTTCACTGTTTCTATTGTATGGAGAAACTCCAAGCACCTTCCAAGAGAAGCCCAAATTAACCATTGTTTTGTAAACAAGGGTTTTAGAAACAGAAAGCCTGAACTCTGTGGCAAGCATTGATTGGACAGCAAGTGTGTCCAGGTGGCAATCCCTGGCTACCCACTGTTTGATTGCGTCAATGTGCACAGGCTGCAAGAGTTTTGGCTGCCACTTAGCCTTGGTGGATTTGGCAATTTTCCTGGTATTGCCATACTTGGTGTTGATGTCAGCAATGTACCTGGCTGTGACACCAAATTGGGATGCAATATCCTGAACCGCCATTCCCCCATTCAAGCAGTTGAGGAGAGCTTCACTCTCACTATCTGTCAACCGATGCTGGCCCTTGGCAGGTACCACAGCATCCTGGCTACCAGGCTCAATACAGGGGACAGGGACCTTCATGTAGAAGGTGGGATCATGCTTGGTTGCGCTGGCGCCATCAATGGTGGAATAGATCACAGGCGCAGATGGCTCAACAGTGGCTGCCAATGGCTTGCAGGTGGTGTCAAAGACGCAGGGGCAGGAAGTAGCAACTCTTGGGTCAAGAGTGCGGGGCCGGGTGACAACTGGGTACACAGTGGAGGTGTAAGTAACCTCAGTGTTCCCAGTGACCTTTGTGTATGAGACTTTGGTTGCAGGCCTTGAGAGCGGCTTCTGTCTTGGATTGAGGCTATTGTTCCTGGCTTGAGATGCAGGAGGTGGTTGGCTGTCAATGACACCTTGGGAGGCCTGTGTATTGGCATGTCTCTCCTTGAGTTGGGTTCTGGGTCTGTTCTTGGACCCTCTGGGATGCCCTTGTGGACAGGCTGCCCTGCGGGCTGGTGCAGGAGCGGGTTGGGAATGTGATTGACAGTCCATAAAAATAAAATAAAAAATATATTTTAGATTAAATATATATTTATTTGGAGTTATTGGTTTAGTTGTGGGAAGTTGTTTTCTTTTGAGTTAGCCTTGAATAGTAACAGAATTTTCATATCCATAATTTGAAGTGTATAATATTGTATCCTTTCCAGTTTTAGATGACCTTAAAGTTTAATCACTTTTTTTGTCTAAACATGGTTGTTGAGATTGGATTTTCCATTTGATTTTAGTTGTAGTGGAGCTTCTTGATTTGGGTTGGTGTTTCCTAGTGTGCTTACTGTACATTAAATTTGGATTCCAGTTCCTGCAATTAATATCTGAGTTTACTAGTGGCATTCAAAAGTGATTTGAGATTTGGTTCTTGGATTTGACAATCCCGCAATTTCAAAAAACATAGTAAACTTAATGAAAATGGTGGATGGATTTGAACGCTTCAAATCTGATTCCAGTTAATTAATTTTGTTCATTGGAAATATGCAGCTTGACTTGAACTTTGCAAAGTGTCTATCAGTTCCTGCATTTTTAAAAATTCAAATAAATACTCAAAAAATTCAATTTAATTAAAAAAAGGCTATCCCGCAAAAGTGATTCAAAATTTGGACCAAGGATTTGACAATCCCGCATTTTTACGTTCAGGTTCTGAATTTACAGTATTTAACGGAAAATAAAGCAATCTGTCACAAGTGACAAACTCTTGCTAACTATGCTTATGGGAAAACCTCAGCTATTAAATTTGAACCCTGAAACTCTGTGGGCTGCCAGCCTGCAGAAATGGCCGCCACAGTTTCCTGGACTCAAACCAGAGCGGGATTCAACCTCAGGGAATCTCCTGAGTTTGGATGATCAAAAATTACTTGCATCAAAGTGTCTCACGCCAAAGGTTCCTATTAACCCAACTAATGAGAGTGCAGGCCAAGCCAAGGATCCTGAAATAACTTGGGCCACTGCAGCAGGGAAGCAAAGAAACTTCCTGTAGAATATGGGCCACTCAAGGATGCGCAAACCTGCTGTAAAGTCACTGCCACCTCTGGCTTTGGATTGCTCAATTTTCCCTTGTTGTACCAAGAAAGATTCTAAAACGCCCGCCAAACCCCTTAATTCTTTAAATGATTTAGCTCACATGGTAGATGAGAGGTTTGTGCTGGCCTACCCTGCAGAACCTCTGCCTTTGGTTGTTCCCTCCTGGGAAGAAACACTGGTTAATTTGAACTACTTATTAGCTTGGTATTGCCCACTTCTAAAAACCATTAGAGCTGGCCAATCAGAGGCCGCCACATTGGCACTGAGCAACACAAGTGAATTCCAAATGACCTGTGCCTCTTCCAGCCAATCAGATCTGACCGCGGAAATTGGAATGAAACCCTCCAGTCCCCCTGCCCCTGCCTAGCAAAGTTTTGCCTCCAGCCAATTAGATTTGGTTCCACTGTCACGTGACCCAACTTATTTGCAGCCCATCCCTTTTATGCAAGCAAGGGGACTTCTAGTTCCCTGCTTGTCTATTTTCCAATAATATTAAAGTTTGGAGCTATTCTGCACTTTATTTTTATATTTGTGTTTATTTGAAACCCAGTTTTGAGTTCCTATAGCCTAAAGATTAGGGTGTTAGTTTCTGTTCCAAGCTTACCTTCTGCCAGCCAGTTTCAAACCTGGCTTCTCTTCTGGTTCATTATACTAGTATTGGTTCATCTATTAGTTGCCTTTCCTGTTCTTGCTTTCAAAACAGAGTTTGAAAACTCAAATTTTCAATTGATTTTCATTATAATACCTATTATTATTTTGAATTTTCTATTAAAATCATTGATTTTGAACCCACTCTTGCTTGCTGTTCTTCCCAAACCTCTTGCAATCATTGTAAAGCCCTCTGGATCCGTTCTGCTACAGTTTGGGTCTATTTTGATAAGTATACCCTATCAGCCCTTGTTCTGCCTTATTTTTATCTGAAAAATATACTGTCCTACTCCAAATTTTGTGAGAAACATTCCTATGATACTCCCAGCTCTCAAATTTATGGTATTTTCCTTGGCTCTGTTCTTGCTGCTTCTGTGGTCCACTTCCCCTGATTTATGGGGGAAAATCTCTTTGTTGGCCCGTCTGGTAAGTAGAGACCCTGCCAGTCTCTGGTACCTCCCCAGCAGTCTTCTCCTTTCTGGAGAGGCTGTGGTCAAGAGCCTGACATGTGATGATTTGGACTTGGACACTGTGGACCTTACTTCACCTGTTTCTGAAGAAGTAGTGCCTCCCATGCCTCCCCTCCCCAACGTGGTCCAGAGGCATGCAGTACCCCCCAGGCCCTCCAAGGTGTCCTCTCCCGCTCCTACCTGCACTCCCTGGTTGCTCACCAGCCTGATACTGATGGGTTTGAACACCTACTTCCCTCAGTTGTCCCCGGTGTCCTCCCTGTGGTCCCCCCTCCGAGCGGCCATCCCAGTTCTGCACTGGATGGCATCCTGGTGGTTTGTTACACCGGGATGGGAGCCAAACTTAGTTAGTTTAGCCCCCCTCTCTCACATAATAGACAAGCCCATTTCTTCTGCCTTTGAAGCCTTTTGCTACTGGGTATGGAGCTTACTTCTCGCCCTCATCTGAGCCAGCTTGGGATCCCTCCTTGCTGGATTCCTCTTGGTGTGGGCTGTGTGGTCACTTCTGTCCTCCTTCAAGTTGTGTCTCACCGAGAAGTCTGTCTCTCCCTCCACAGCTTCCTTGGCCGCATCTGCGGTAAATATTACCCTGGTGTCACCCTGTACCCCCCCTCCATGGCCGTTTGTGAGAAGGTTCTTGATGCTCTTGGGGAGCTGCAGCTCTGCCTCTCCGCGGACTCAGCCTCCACAGACACCCCCATCTCCAACGCGCAAAGATCAGTGGCCCTCTTGGATGCACTTGATGGAGACGCCTGCCTCTGGATGCGTACCCTCCTCCGTCAAAGCCAGGAACTTGGGGACACCTCCTCCCTCCTCACACTGGTCTCCTCAGCGGTAGCCGCCCTGGGTTCCAAGGCCTCATTAATATTTGAGACT
The DNA here is from genome assembly GCA_014839935.2 of Entomophthora muscae. Lineage (NCBI taxonomy): Eukaryota > Fungi > Entomophthoromycota > Entomophthoromycetes > Entomophthorales > Entomophthoraceae > Entomophthora > Entomophthora muscae. The sequence continues at coordinate 408,130 of QTSX02002156.1, forward strand.
CTTTGTTCCAAGGGGCTTGCCCCTGACCTTGCTGCCCACGTTGAGTGTTTTGCAGTGAAGGCTGCCTCCCTGGACCTCCCTACTGAGATGGTGGTGGCCATGTTCCGCAATTCCTTGGATGCTGCTTCAGCTGACAAGAGTGTGTGGGATCCGGCCCCCACCTCCCTAGAGAAGGCATTTGCGTTGGCTCGTAAGCTTGGCGCTAAGCCAGCTTATCAGCCCAAGTCTGGTGTACTGGCCCACCTCCCAGTTTCTAAGCCTGCCCAGTCCAAGCCCCCCACAGCTAAGCCTCCCAAGACGCCTGCCATCAATGTGATGTGCTGCCCTTGCCAGGTCCCTAACTGGCCCACTTCCACAGGCTCCCTCCCTGTCTTTGCGGCTTCAGCTGCCATTCCTGAGGTTTCTTCCTGCAACCCTGCCGCCTCCATTCTGACCCTGCAGAATAAAGAAGATCTCTCCTATTTCCTTTTTACTGCAACCTTTTATACCAAATACCGCCAGGCTAAGGCTACGGTTTTGGTAGATACAGGTACTGCGGGCAACTTTATGGACCTGGCACTGGCTCAGTCCTTGGGTTTGTCCCTGCTCCCTCCTCAGAGCCTGATTGCTGCTAGCCAGGTACTGGTTCTCAGTTACCCCCTCACTAACCCACTTAGTTACTGTACAGGCTCTCACGTGTTTGTGAGTAAATTCTCTGCTGTGGAGGACCTCCTGTATCCTGTAATTGTGGGCATGGGGTGGTGGCAGCGCCACTTGGTTCAGATTGACTGCCTCACCAACAAGCTTCACTTCTTGCTGGACGGGTGCCCTGGGTCATTCCCCCTCCTTCCCTTGGGGTGGGAACCGCCTGAGTCATGCCTCTCTCTTGTGGCAACTCCAGTCTCCCCTCCCAAGCCCTTTGCCCTTCTGGCCATCCTGGCTCCTTTCAAGGACGCCTTTGACGCTACCCTTTCCTGCGCTCTCCCTCCGCACTCTCGCCACAACTTGACCTTTAAGACAACAGTTGACCTTGTGAAGATTGACGCCCCAATGTACCCTCTCAGCAAACTGGAGGACAAAGCTTTGGGCGCGTGGTTGGATGATATGCTGGCTAAAGGATGGATAGTCAAGAAAGCTTCCTTGGTGAGCTCCCCGGTGGTTTTTGCTAAGAAATTGGATGGTTCACTTCGGCCGTGTGTTGATTACACTCTCCTCAACAATGTCACTGTTCCAGACTTCTATCCCCTCCCCTTGGAAGCCTCCATTGCTCAGTCCATTGCCAAGTCTTGTGTCTTTTTGAAGCTTGATCTTGTTAATGCTTTTAACCAGGTTTGGGTGGCAGAGGGGGACAAGTGGCTCACAGCCATCAAAACTTGGCGTGGCTGCTTCCAATTCAAGGTCATGCCTTTTGGCTTGAAGAACGCTCCTGCAATCTTCCAGCGAGTCATTGAGGATGCTCTGGGAGACCTCTGCTTTTCCTGCGCTGTGGCGTACATTGATGACATCTTAATCCACTCTCCCACTCCTGAGCAGCACACTAAGGACCTGGTGGCTGTGGTGACAGCCATCCACAAGGCGCGGTTGTTTATCAAGCCAAGTAAGTGTGAGTTCTTCAAGTCCAAGGTCACCTTTCTGGGCAACTTGGTCCTGAAGGACGGCCACGCGGTCTCTCTTGACAAGGCCAAGGCTCTTTGGGAGTGGGCTATCCCTAGGAACCAGAAGAAGTTGTGTTTCTTTCTGGGTACAGTGATCTTCCTCAAGAAGTTCTCCCCGGCCATCTCTGAGCTGGCTGCCCCCCTGCACCCCTTGGCTGGCAAGAACACCTCCTTTGTGTGGACCCCAGCATGCCAGGACGCCTTTGAGGCCATTAAACAGGTTTTTGTCTCTACCCCAGTGTTACACCATGCCAACACAAGTAAGCAGTTCATTGTGGCTTGCAATGCCTCCAACATGGCTGCTGGGGTGGTCCTCCTTCAAGAACACAACGGTCAGGAGCTCCCAGTTGCTTACTTCTCCAGGAAGTTTGCCCCCAACAAGTGCTCCTGGGCAGTGTTTGACAAGGAGCTGCAGGCTGTGGTGGATGCCATCACTCATTGGCGCCATCATTTGCAGGGCAATCAACACGAGTTTGTGGTTTTCACAGATCACAAAGCCCTCTGTTATTTCCGCAAGCCTCAGAAGCTACTCCCTTGCCAGGCATGTGTCATGCAGACGCTCTCAGGTTACAAATTCAAATACAAGTTTGTGAAAGGGGAACTTAACATCCTTCCTGACCTGCTAAGTTGCAACCCGGCAATGTACCCAGTGAGGGGTGATGAGGATCCTCAAGTTACTGTCATCCCAGAGTCTTTGGTCCTCCTGCTGCCCGGGTCACCTCCCCCCCCACACCCCAGCCACGGTGCCAGCTTCTACTCCCCAGCTTTTGGCCATTGCCCCTGCTCCCTCTTCTGAGTTAGACCCCCCACTGGCTCTCCCTGGAATGCTCTTGTATGACGTCCTGACGGCCCAGCACTCTTTGCTGTACGGCCAGGCTATCTGCGCTAAGCTGTCCCCAGACTCTGCATCCAATGGTCCCTATACTCTCAAGGATAGGATAATTTACCAAAATGATAAGGTGTGGGTTCCAAAGGAATTGCGGCCATGTGTCATGACTGAACATCATGATCCCCCTCTGTTTGGTCATCCTGGTACCAAGAAGCTGCTTAAGCTCATCAGGTGTACCTATAGCTGGGTTGGGATAACTAAGGCAGTAGGTCCCTGGATCAAGAAGTGCGTCACTTGTGCCCGCTCCAAACCAGATTGTTCAGGGAACAATGGCCTTCTCCACCCCCTACAGCAGGCTCAAGGTCCATGGTCATCCATCTCTGTGGACTTTGTGGTGGCTCTTCCCTTGTTGGGAGGCTTTGATTCCATCATGGTGGTAGTGGATTGTTTCACCAAATATTCAGTTTTCATCCCATGTCTGACCACCCTGGATTCAGTAGGGATGGCAAAACTGTTTGTAAAACACATCATCTTCAACTTTGGTCTACCACAGGAAATCATCAGCAACCGAGGTCCCCAGTTCACGTTCATGTTCTGGGAGTCCCTGCTGGGGATCCTAAACATCAAGCCATGCAGGTCCACCTCCTTCCATCCTCAGTCAGATGGGCAAGCAGAAAAAGTCAACCAAACCATGGAGCAGCACCTGCATTGCTACGCAAATGCCTCAATGGACTCCTGGTCAGATGATCTCCCATTAGCCCAGTTTGCCTACAACAATACTGTGCACACTTCAACAGGGGTGTCCCCATTCCAGGCTACCCTGGGGTTCTCCCCAGCCTTTGTGATAGGTCCTGTCCTCCAGGAAAGCGTACCAGCAGCTGTAGACATGATGGTTCACCTCAAAGCCATTCATCTCAAAGTTCAAAGCACCCTGACTAAGTCCATTGAGGCATACAAGAAAGCAGCGGACAAGAATAGACGGCCTGCTCCCCATTACCCAGTGGGCTTGCTTGTGATGTTGGATGCCACCAATATCCAAATGAAGGTCCCCTCAAGGAAGTTTGCTCCCAAGAGGCTGGGCCCCTTCAAGGTTCTAGAAGACAAGGGCAACGGCGCGTTTGTGTTAGACCTCCCCCCCTCCTATCGGATCCATAGTACCTTCAACGCTTGTTGTCTGTTCCCTTTTGAGGGGGACCTCCCCAGCACCCTGGACTCCACCTTGGTGGATGGATCCCCCGAGTATGAGGTAGAAGCCATAGTAGCCTCCTGTAGGATTTGCAAGTCCCTCCAGTATTGTGTATCTTGGAAAGGATATCCTTCTTACAACAACAGCTGGGTAAGCTCCTCCAATTTCAGAAATTGCTGGGACCTGGTACAGGAATTCCATAAGAACAACCCCACGGCACTCGGCCCCCCTAAGTCCCTTCTGGCGCACAAGAACTTCTCAGTGGCTACGCTTCCCCAGGGAGGAATCCAAACCCAGGAAAAAGGAAAAAATAATGTAAATTCACTGCCACCTCTGGCTTTGGATCGCTCAATTTTCCCTTGTTGTACCAAGAAAGGTTCTAAAACGCCCACCAAACCCCTTAATTCTTTAAATGATTTAGCTCACATGGTAGATGAGAGGTTTGTGCTGGCCTACCCTGCAGAACCTCTGCCTTTGGTTGTTCCCTCCTGGGAAGAAACACTGGTTAATTTGAACTACTTATTAGCTTGGTATTGCCCACTTCTAAAAACCATTAGAGCTGGCCAATCAGAGGCCGCCACATTGGCACTGAGCAACACAAGTGAATTCCAAATGATCAGTGCCTCTTCCAGCCAATCAGATCTGACTGCGGAAATTGGAATGAAACCCTCCAGTTCCCCTGCCCCTGCCTAGCAAAGTTTTGCCTCCAGCCAATTAGATTTGGTTCCACTGTCACGTGACCCAACTTATTTGCAGCACATCCCTTTTATGCAAGCAAGGGGACTTCTAGTCTCCTGCTTGTCTATTTTCCAATAATATTATAGTTTGGAGCTATTCTGCACTTTATTTTTATATTTGTGTTTATTTGAAACCCAGTTTTGAGTTCCTATAGCCTAAAGATTAGGGTGTTAGTTTCTGTTCCAAGCTTACCTTCTGCCAGCCAGTTTCAAACCTGGCTTCTCTTCTGGTTCATTATACTAGTATTGGTTCATCTATTAGTTGCCTTTCCCGTTCTTGCTTTTGAAACAGAGTTCAAAAACTCAAATTTTCAATTGATTTTCATTATAATACCTATTATTATTTTGAATTTTCTATTAAAATCATTGATTTTGAACCTGCTCTTGCTTGCTGTTCTTCCCAAACCTCTTGCAATCATTGTAAAGCCCTCTGGACCCGTTCTGCTACAGTTTGGGTCTATTTTGATAAGTATACCCTATCAGCCCTTGTTCTGCCTTGTTTTTATCTGAAAAATATACTGTCCTACTCCAAATTTTGTGAGGAACATTCCTATGATACTCCCAGCTCTCAAATTTGTGGTATTTTCCTTGGCTCTGTTCTTGCTGCTTCTGTGGTCCACTTCCCCTGATTTATGGGGGGGAATCTCTTCATTGGCCCGTCTGGTAGGTAGAGACCCTGCCAGTCTCTGGGACCTCCCCAGCAGTCTTCTCCTTTCTGGAGAGGCTGTGGTCAAGAGCCTGACATGTGATGATTTGGACTTGGACACTGTGGACCTTACTTCACCTGTTTCTGAAGAAGTAGCGCCTCCCATGCCTCCCCTCCCCAACGTGGTCCAGAGGCATGCAGTACCCCCCAGGCCCTCCAAGGTGTCCTCTCCCGCTCCTACCCACACTCCCTGGTTGCTCACCGGCCTGATACTGATGGGTTTGAACGCCTACTTCCCTCAGTTGTCCCTGGTGTCCTCCCTGTAGTCCCCCCTCTGAGCAGCCATCCCAGTTCTGCACTGGATGGCATCCTGGTGGTTTTTTACACTGGGATGGGAGCCAAACTTAGTTAGTTTAGCCCCCCTCTCTCACACCTGCAACCCAAAAGGCATATTTGAGTCTTTTTAGTTCAAGACAGCCAATGAAATATCTTCTGCAATTGATGTCACCAAGGGCTGCAAAACCCTGGTAGACAGTATCATCAGGCCTGAAAAAAATTGTAAAAGGTTTTTCATGGCAGATGGGTATACTTATACCCTGGGCCGCCAGGAAGTTGCACATTACCATTTTTGCAATAAAGTGACATGAATCTTTGGTTCAACCAGGGTATTTCATATTTGATTTTAGCTCTATTTTATTTGCAGTCTACCTCCTGCAGATCTGTACTTCACATCTAACAACCCCAAGAAACTGCAGACTGACTGCCCAAACTATATTGTCCACCAGGATGTTAGAGTGAAATAGTATGCAGTGTGATTCAAGAAAATACAATGAGGATATTATAAACAGATTGTGAGTTGCTTGAAAAGCAGAAGGCCAAATTGGGAGGACGGGTTTAACATCTTGGATCCAATAGAGGTGTAACAGAAGATGGAGGTCAAAATTGTCAACAAGCAAATGATTTGCAAGGGAAAATTTGAAAAAGAATTGGAAGGCATAGGCATATAAAGGGCGGGCCAGGTCGCGGTCATGAAGTTGACGGCAACCTTGACCGCCACAAAGGCTAGTCTTTTGAGGACAGGGGCAAACAGTCCCAGATACACCATCATTTTGGGATAGACTTTCTTTTATTTTGAGGAAAATTAAGCTATCTAGAAACAAGTTTCTAGAGGGGAATGAGGAAGTCTTAAGGGAGTTCAGGATGGGAGGGGAGGGGGTTCTGTGGCATCTGATTGGCTGGCAAGAATATTTTCTGCAGTTGAAGGTCCTGCATTGAAATTTGAGGCAATGTCATCATAATTCATAAAATTTTGGCAAACAGCGGGTTGAGCGCTGCCATCCCCAAATAGTGTATAACACATAATTTTCTTGTCATAATTATTTGTGGAAAAGTAGGGCAGGACCAGATTTTCCAGGGCTATTTGGGCAACCCCAGCTTTGACCCATTTTTTTGTCTATGACAGCATTTAAGTTGTTCATTTCTTTCAAGGGTTTGGCTGTGGTTCTTTGCTGCTTTCTGGTTTTGCAAGGTTGTACTATCTCTTTCATTTGATTTTCTACTGTAATACAGGAGCTCTCTTTGGTCTGGTATATTTCACAGAATATCTACCCAACCCGGCATACTTGGAATTCACCCTAGAGAAAATCCTAATCAATGACCCAGAAGCCAGAACTAGAGAAACCAAAACCATTGATAGAGAAAAAACTTGGGTCATCATACCTCCCCTGCTGTTCTGCAACAAGTACAACTATCTGCCTGCCTATCTGGTTCCAATGACACCACCTCTTACTCTGCGGCCCAACCGCCCACAAGAATCTGTTGCAACCAATAAATACATCTTCACTCAGATATTTGGGGTAAGGTACATCATCTTCACTGGCTTGATTGATTCAATGATGCCTGCTAGTAGATCCTGGGCTCTTCTGGGAAAATTGTTATCTTATTGTAAAGTTAGCTCCAATCTTGTGGTGGATTCTTCCCGCAGAACCCGCAGGCCGACCACCCGTAAGTTCTCAAGACTCCCTCACAGGCTGGATTCCTGACACAATTCTTCAGCTTACCTGGTCCTTATGAAACCACCCTTGACACCCAAACCAACCACCTCAACCCCTTTACTTCTGATGTCACTGGCCAGAATAGTCAATGTCTGAGAGTGCTATACCTGGCACTCACAGAGTTGATTCATTCTGCCTTGCCAGCGGCTAGACCCTAGGCTGTGGCTGAAAAGGCCCTCTCCTACCTGGTAAAGTTAGGTCTCATCATCTGGTAGACCATGCCTGTACCCGCATCCACCCCTCCTTCACCTGAAGAGGCATTGAGGTACACTTGATATTCTGACAGTTTTTGCTTTTAGTCCAGCCTCTAAATAAATAATTAAAATTAGGATCTTAATTCAAGAATAAAAACATTGTAAGAAACTTCAGCTGCAAATAGCTGTGAGATAACTGATGTTTACGTTAGGCCCTTAATTTGAGGATCAAATATTGTAGGGGGAGTATGTAGGCATCTGTGAGACACTGATACATCAATGACCCATTTTCTCATTCTCTATCCCCAATTTCCTTAAGCTGTTGTTCTTTTCTACTGTTGTTTCTAACTTTAATAAATTATTTTCAAAAAAAACCTGGGTGCCCAAGTTGGTTGAGGTGCTCAACTCAGCCCTGAGGTCCTAAGTTTGATTCCTGTTGCTCTCACTTGCTCTGCCTCTATATTTTTTGTTGTCATTGGATCTTAACTGCATTGTGGAATTTCCAGTATGGACCAGGATAGACACATCTGATTCTAACTAAAAATATTGGATTTGCCCCCCAGTATGATGTAATGGTGATTTGTTGGACCTTACCTGTAGTTGGATTTCTAGCATGGACTGGCCAGACAATCCAATAAATGACATGACAACATTAAATTGATCCTCCTATCCCCAATTCCTTTAAGCTATGATTTTTTTCTACTGTCATTTCTGACTTAAATAAAGTTATTTTTTAAAAAAGAGTATCTTACTGTTAGAATGCCTCAGCCAACTTGGGTACACCCAGGTTTAGGATATAAAGATCTGAACAGTCTCCTTTTTGGGGGTAGTCGAATTGAACAGATCTACAATCAATGGTGTTTTATTAAGCTGGTGGATGTGAGCTTAAATCTGATCTGCCATTGCAAATGTCTTGACGCTGCTTTGAAAATTTTGAAGGCCAAGTATAGCTTGGCTGCATTTTAAAGACTTAAGGATGTGCCACGATATGATTGGTTAAAACATTTAAAAATGCAGAAGGGTTTTAATCAAATTGTTTAATTTTTAAGAACCATTCGGTAGCGTACGTTTCCAGAGCGGACGTGGTTGACGGCATCGTTGACTTTGGCCATGGCCATCTCTTCAATGATTGGACGGATGTTGTGGATGGAGGCAAACTCCAGGGTGGCTTTGACTTCGTTTATGGAACCTATGATAGAACCAACAATGGATAAGTCCTTGGAGACGAGTGCAAATGGTTCGATCTTGAGGTGCTCTTCAGATAGACCTACTAGGATGATCTTGCCGTCAATATCCATTAGTGAGCTGAGAAGGACAAAGTCCAGATTGTTGGCGTTGGAAGAAACAACCATGTACTTGAATTTATTTTTGAATTTTCTAGTTTGGGATTCTTCGTTGCTGTCAATGAAGTGTGCGGCTCCCATCTTCAATGCGTCCTCCTTCTTGCTGGAGGAGTGAGAGATGGCCGTCACTTCACAGCCAAGGGCGCAGGCAAACTGGATAGCGAGATGTCCCAAGCCGCCAATCCCTAGAACAGCAATTGAATCGCCTTTGCTGAAGTTGTGGCGCTTCATGGGAGCAAACACGGTGGTGCCAGCGCAAAGGAGGGGTGCAGCGTACTTGGAAGGGATGGATTCAGGGATTTTGAACGCATACGCGTCTTGCACGCGTACAGCCTCGGCATAACCACCATAGGCCTTTTCGCCGTCGGCCACACGCTTGTCATTGTACGTGAAAGTCATCTCCGGGCAATGGGCGTCGCGTTTGCGGCCACACGCATAGCAATCATCCCTCAGACAGGCGCGACACTGGGCTCCAATGCCAACCCTGTCACCTAGTTGAAGCTCTTTGACATCCTTCCCAACAGCAGTTACGTGACCAATGATTTCGTGGCCTACAATAACAGGGTAGTCGGTTGGCCCCCAGCCGCTGTCCATTGTGTGAATGTCAGAGCCACAAATACCACAGTGAGTGATGCTAATCTCCACGTCAGTGGGAAGGAGATCGGGTGCAGAGTAGGAGAATGGGACAAGCTCCTTGCCCTTACCATGGCATGCCCAGCCATTGATCTCTGAGTACTTTCCTGAATTTACTGGATCAGTTGAGATGGTCATTTTGGATATTAGCTATCTACACTTGCATTTTATATCAACTGATGACGCAGCTTACTAGTGGATTTAGAGCCACACTATCGCTGACAGGGTTTAGCCTGAACTAAAACAAATCCAAATTGCGCTGCAAGCACACCCAAACATAAGCTAATGATTTGAAATAAAATCCTTGTAGCTGCTATCCTTAATAAATCAATCATTTTAAATCATCCGTATTTCTCCGTAGCTCAGCAGCCAATATTACAAATCAATGACATGTAAATATAAACAATTACTATGCTAAACCGATCTCTTAAAATACTTAAACTAAGCAAGTCAATCGATAATATATATGGCTTGAGACCATCACGCTCCATTTAAACAAACATGTTTTCAGCTCCCTTTGTAAACCCGAGATAGAACCCATTTTACCTATTTGTGTGTTTACCTAAGCCACGATTTCTCCACAACCACTTCTCTGAGCTAATGCCGAGCATTTAATATTAGAAATTTAAAGCTTTAAAATGCAATCGAATGAGGTTGATTGATGGAAGAAAGTTAAAACCAACAAATACTGCAATGAATACAATAAGAGCTGTGCCAATCTATTAAATGAGAGGATGATCACATTAGTGACTTATGGGGGCAGGAAGATATTCCGTCAACAGATTTTCCATCAAATTTGATCCAACTAAAATTTTCTTCATATATAAATTTTTTAGCTTTGCAATAAATCAAATATTTAAATAAACTCTATTTAATAATAAAAGCTATGCTTTACACATATAATTATTTTTATTGTATTTAAGAGGCTTAATTTTAAACATTTACCTTTTTAAAAGCTAATTAAATTAAATTTAATTGCTAGAAAATAAAATAAAATATTAAAAGTTTCAAAGAATAAATTTTATATGAAAGACTTTCTTTATTTTGTATTTTTGATTTTTTATTGCTGCAAAGTAAAAAAAATTACATATAAAGAAAATTTTAGTTGGATCAAATTTGTTGAAAAAAATTTTGACAGAAAAAATTGATGGAATATCTTCCTGCCCCAACTTATGCCAATCAATAGCAGTACTAATATTGTGAAATAATCTCCAATATTAGTGTATTTGAGTGCTTTGTAATTGAGAGATTGCATGACTTATAGAGTATAAACATGTGTAAGTATCTCAAGCTAGATATCATTTTTATTAATAAAATAAATTTAAGTGGAACCACACCTTTTGATTGATTAAGCTTATAACCAGTTGAGCTTACTGTGCTTCTCAGAGCTGTTGAGGTGAACAGATCAAAGTCAAATCATAGTGAACTAAAGTTGTACATAGAACAAAACATAAATGGCACAAGCTTTTCAATAACATCAGATGACAAAGAGCCATTAATATTTTTAATGTGGCACATCAAACACATCAATGCCCAGAATAGAAATAGCCCTGCTTGAATTCAATGTCACACAACTGAACAGCAGAACAGATCAAACTTGCACATAAATATTCCAGATTCTAAATTACACTTGTGTTACAACTGAGATCAACACCTCACCTGCTAATATATTTCACAATACATAGAGAGTCTCAAAGAGCTACCTCATAATGTATCTAACAACATGAGATATTCTGATGTCAATGTCAAAAAACGGACAACATCTCCAAATTAGCAGCAAAGCCAATTTTATACAACAATCTCTCAATAAGTTATTTGTCATTCATACTATAACTAGACCTTATTACAATGCCATTCTCTTATGACTTAGTTACTCTTTTTTGAAGTATATTAGTTGTTTTTTTCCTAATAAAGCTAGCATTTTATTCTTAGTATATGTTCTTATTTTTCTGGATTGTTATTTTTCCCAAATCAGATACTGAGCTAGAGTTAGTTTAGTTGCAACACTTGGACGTATTTCAGTGACAGAGAAAAAGCTTACTAAGAATGCATAATTGTCAGGGATCCAAGCTTCAATGGCTGGCCTGTCATTTTACGGGATCACGCAAGCTGGGTTTTTTGCAGGTGGAGCCCATCACAAGATCAGAGCTAACTTAAAAAGGTACAAAAATGACTTCCTCACCCAGGACCACAGGCCAGCGGCCAGGATCATGGTGTCAATCACCCCATAGAGGGTGATATACACAATTCCAAATATCTTGCTAGAATGGTCCGTAGAAAGTTCAGGTGGAGATATGGGCATGAGTTTAGGGATGATTGATGACTCCATGTACAATTGGTAGGCGGATAGGAGGTTGTACTTGTTTTTGAAAAGAATGAACTTGGAGTAGTACCAAGGGCCTTGTCTATTAAATATTACTTGAAAATTCAGTTGGGCCAGGGGATCTGCTTTAAGTATATTCTCAAGGATAAATTCACTGTATTTGTGCTTCAAAGGATATTTCATATAGTGGATGGGGCCAAAGAGAGCACCAGGAGGACAATAAACTGCGGGCAGAGGGACAGGTGGCCCAGAAAATCTGAAACTAATTTGGTAAATAGCAAGAATAAAATATGGTAGCAAATGGGGAAACCAATGTCTCATAACCCTTTTTATTTAAAAATAGTGATACAGTAGTTTTCAAACCTGTTGAGATAAACATATATTAGTCAGTTTAGAATGCATGAACTCAGTCTAAAAACAAAATCAAAGTGGATCCAAATCTATTGTAATTTAATGTAAATTTCTTAATTTTTGATTTTGTTTTTATACTGAGTTCATTTGTTCTAAACTGACTAATATACATTTATCTCAACAGGTTTGAAAACTACTGTACAGTATCAGTGTGGAATCTGTGGGCTTATATAGCACCCTACCACAAACTTCACATTTTTCATAAATAAATCCTCAATAAGCCAGGAAATTTTTGGTTGAGAGGCCAGGACGCTCAGGCTTGGGAGTGGCAAAATGGCACCACTACTAGGGAACTTCTCATTGGTGGAGAACTCATTAAATGTCACTCAAGTCTTCTGTTCTTGAGCTTGGTTCATGGGAGCAGGCCTTAAGCCCGCGTTTTTCTCAAGTAGATGAACTTGATTAGTTACTTGTGAGGACTTCAAGTTCATGAAGTTTAAAGAGGGACTTTACTTGCCTCCATTAGGCAAGTCAAGAAGTCTGTCTTTGGGTGCCATCTGTAAAGCCCAGCTGTATAAACACAGCAGAACTTACTTTCTATAATTAATGGAAGAAAATAGATAGCAAGATTGGGTAGAACTTCAATGATAGCTTAAGCTATCAAATATTCAAAGAGTGTTTATTTATAGTATCTATTACTGTGCAAAGTTTTGCAAGTGGAAGTGAAAGCAGGGAATAGATAATCCCAAAAGTCTGGGTGATAAAGACTGCAATCAGAAAATTGGAATATATTCAAACCTTGGTTCTTCTACTATCTAGGTCTGGATTGCCAATTCCTGGTTGTGGCCAATGGATTACTATCAGGAGGAAAAATGGACCTAACTCTTCCTCAAGGTCTAATTTTATACTGGGTAGTTAGGTTTAGCAAGAGTCTGGCCCAGACCATGTGGTCTGGGTCCCAGATCCCCATTGATTAGTGCCAGGATTGATGGCCAAGGTTTGGTTTTATTCTGAATTATTCAGGGCTGCATGACCTGCCCTCTATTTTTATCCCCAAATTCTGAGACTTATCTGATTGGCTCCTCTCTTATGTGAATTGTGCATTAATGAACTTGAAGTTCATTAGTTACAAGGTCTTATGTTTCAGTTGGTTTTACGCGCAAGATGAGCTCTTAACAGGTACTTATTCATTATTAAATGATGCTTGAAATATAAAGAGCTTTAAAATGAGTGTTTGATCAATCATTTTGATTTCTTATTTGCTGATTTATACTTGCATGGATGACATCATTCATGCAATGGGAGTTCATGCAGGGGGATTGCTTTTGATCAATTTAGCTCTTGATTGGTCTTTTCAACCTGACTTGATTTATTAAGTTAAATTATAGGCGCTATCAAGAGCTCTTGAATGTGGGTTTGGACATTGACATTCATTAATTAACAGCTGAGATATAATTGCATGAATTACAATATCTGTCAGGGCCTGGCCTGAAAATTTTATTATAAGATTTAGCTACCTTATGTTTTAAGTAAACAGCCTGAATTCACACCTTCAAAATGGCATATTGATCTTGTTCCTAGCTGCTCTAGACCCTGACTTATGGACAATAATTGATCCAATTGCCAAAACACGCCAAAGCCTAATCAATAAGGATCATAGAACTGGTCAACAAACGCCGCAAATAAATCCAAGCATAAATCTGCAATGCCTGAATCAATAAGAGCGGCCAAAGGCTCGTTGGAAAGTCACTGAAGAGGAAAATCCAATTGCACTAATTTTAGATCATGAATTGAAGCTCCATGCAAAGTTAAACCTTCTCAATTAGAATATGAGTGAAACTGGACATGTGGTGTTCTATCTTTCAAGCAATTTTTTCACCAAGAAGTATCTACAAGAGTCAAGAAAGATCCAGAAAAATCCTAGAAAGGGTATAAAATAAACCTATCTTTCCTGATTCACATTGTGATCATTCTTAGTCTTGCCCAATAATAAAGCTCAAGCCCATATCCAAGTTTGATTTGTTATCAAAATTGCCATAGAGAAATGGACCCTTGTCAGGACCCCCTGGGCCTTGACAATATCTATTCAACCATGACATAATACTTAATGAAGCAGTGGTATCTCAATCCGACTTTTCACAGTTATCTCTTTTTACACTAAACTGTGCTTATTTTTTGCTTTGATCCTTATTCAGAGCTATGTCAGGAGTGATCCTGACATCACTACTCTCAAGTCCATGTTGGTATTCTTGCTTTGGGACTTAGCCTGAGCCTCAGCTTAGGAGGGCTTAATCCCAGAGAAACGGGGGCAGGAAGCCCCTTTGCCCACAGGCCCAGCAGCCCAAGGGGATCTAGGGTTGGGGTTTGAATCCTGTTCCTGGGCCTGGTTTTCCAGAGGTGTTAAATTTTCAATCCTGACAATAATAAACAAATAGAAAGCACACAAAGGTTGTACATATGAAGAAGAAAAACTAAACAAAAAGCACTGGATTTTCACTTTATTTTGACTAATAGCAAACCCCAAAAAGAAAAGAAATATCATTATCTAATCCAGTTATATTGTTTATAAATTGAGGTATATAACTTTAAATCTATCTTCCCAATTATATCAATTAAAGATATGCTAGTGATTTTTATTGAAAATTAATTCATACTAAAACTACAAATAAAAGTATATCTCTCTTATTTTTACTAATAATTTGTTAAAATCTTATAATGGGCTTTTCAAGTGATAGCCAGTTTTTTCTTTATTGATGCTTAATATCAAGAGCTTGCAATAGTCAACAGCCAAGAACAGAGGGCTAGTACCACTGATGTATCCACCCAGCACCTTAATTTCATCCAATGAGACAACAAGCTGCATGATACTGATGCTTGAACTAGTGTTCTGCTTTTTGGTCACCATTTGAAGATCATCACTTATCATGGTAGCCTCCTGGATCATTCACAAAAAGACAAGAGAATCAATCTGTCACTGGCTGACTAGACCCATATAAAGCCCACTTAAATCAGCCAAATGTCATCCACTTTGTCTCAGGAGGCAAACTCAAGCTTAGTATTTAAATAAGGCCAAAAAATTGTAAACAATAAGGTTACTTAGAATATTATGGCCATAAATTTTGGTGGACTAAACTTTTAGACAATTGTCAAACACCTTAGGCTCATCTGAAAAACCATTGTGTGAGAGTTTTATGGGGTACACAAGCAGAAAAACACCATTGGGATGGAGCTTATACAATTTAAAAGGTAATTTCAGTATACAGAGCCTTATTTTATCATGTTATCACTGTTGCAAAATAATCTGGGCCTCAAGCTTACCTAGTTCAGATACCAACTGAGACATCATGATATCTGGGTATCTAATTAGATGGTCCATGTCAGGAATCCAGTCATAGGTGGAGGCATAGGGCGGCTCAGGGTGAGGCACAGCCAAGCCAGCGGGTAAGGCCCACCATAGAATGGGTGCTAACTTGATAATGTAAGATACAGATGGTCCAAGTAAGGACCAGGGTCCGGAGTTGGGGACCACAGAATCCACCAATCATGTCAAAGTAATTTAGAGTACTCCAAACAGTTGGATAGAGGTGGTCTCAGTGGCAGCGGTAGGTTCCAGTGGGCGGTCTGGTCTTGGGGTTAATGGCGGAGTCATGGAAACAAAGTACGCTGGTAGGTAGTTGTACTTGTCTTTGAACAATAAGGGCGGTATCTCAACCCTCTTTCCTTTACGTCCTATGTACTAAGTACTTCTAGTCCTTGCCAAAGGGTCAGCAATGAGGATGGTTTCCAAGTTGTACTCCAAATAGGCCGGGTTGGGGGGTATTCAGTAAAATGCACAGGTCCAAAGGGAACTCCCGGGGGACGGTATAATGCCTGGGGCAATTTGGCAGTTTGGTCTTGGGAGGGGGGCGGCAGCCTGGTAGACTACTTGAATAGAATTAAGATGGAAGATCACTAAGACTAGATAGGGTAAGATTTGTTCAAACCAAAGCTTCATAAAACTTTATTATCAAAAATGACAATGTGGTCTTCACCATACCGCCAGGGCTTTTATACCATGGGACTTTGCTTCTTTTTTTGCAGGGTTCAGGTTTGCAGACAAGGCACTGGCAGGGCATGGATCTTGGCCTAGAGTCTTGAGGGCAGGAGATCCAGGTAGTGCCTGCTCTGGTGAATAGAAGTGGCAATGCTTTGTTCTGCCATCACTGTTCACTATGTCACCTGAGTAGTTCAATTGCACTACCCTCTCTGGACGGAATGCAGGCAGTTGATGGTGCTCATTGGCAGAGTTAAAAATAGGTTTTATTTTAACCTTCTTAAGGCAAGCTGCAACCTCTGCATAGGTTTAGGTCTTTGGTGGTTCAAGGTTGGCATCAATCTGATGATCATTTGGGGAATTGTCCTTGAGAGACTGGCGGGTCTTGGAGTGACTTGTTAACTCAGGTATGCAATTCAGCAAGTGGGCGGGTTCCTGTCCACTCTGCGTGACTCAAGTAGTCTTTGGAGGATCAGGGTTTGATTCCAGGGCTTCCAGCGTTGATTCCAAAGCTCCAGTATTGGCTCTTGGCAGGTTGGCAGTAGGTCTTTCCCCAACCTCTGTTAGCCAGGTTACATTGCCTTTGTTGGTATGGGTCTTCATTGGCACCAGTTTGGCAGCAGACTGGCAACTATCCAGGGAATCCTCTGTAGTAGGCCGGCGGGTTGCAGGGTAATTTACCAATTTGAGCCTGTGACTCAACAGATTGGCGGGTCCTGGACTGTTTGGGAGGGTTCAATCCGCCTTCTGGGAGCTGGGGCTCAACTCTTGGGTTTTCAATATAAGTATTGAAATGTCATTCATGACAGTCCAGGTATGAATTCATGGTGTTGTTATTTCATTGCAACTGCACTATGTGAAAATTATGGGTCATGGATCAGGCATTAACAAAATTTTGTCAAAATAGCCCATAAAATGAATCATATCAAAGAAATCAACATTGAGCATAAGTCATGCCACTCAGAAAACACATGCAGATATGCAAAACTACTATAAATAATCAATAAGATGGCAAATAACAATAATGTAAATTGAAAAATGTTTAAGTCTAACATTTTTTCAGAAGCATAACTATTTTAACATTTTAGCTCTTTTTAAAATTTAATTAAACCAAATTAAATTTAAAATAGTTTAAATGAAAAAAAATCAAGTGATAACTTTAGCCAAGTAAAATTATGGTTGGTTTTAACTAAAATTTTGGTTTTATTGGGCTAGGAAAAAACCAAGTTAGTTTTCTGGAGGATTATCCTTGGGCTATAAAGCCTAGCTGGGTAATGAAAAAAAGAATATGCTTCTGAGTATCAACTCTTATAAATTAATTTGAGCAATAATATATTGAAAATAAACTGGGCTTTCTCATATTTAATAAGTGAATAAATTGAATACAAAAAATTAATCTTTTGATTTTAGTTTTGTTACACTCCAATTATTGTGAAAATAAGTGAGTTAATTCTTTAATACATCATACAATCATAGACTGGTGGTTTTTTCTAGACAACTATCAGGAATATTCCTGATAACAAACTTTTTCAAGGCAAAAATTTGTGTTCTGTAGGACTAACAGAACAAAACAAAAAATTGCAGCAGTTCCCCCTAATTGGGGAAACTGCTGCAAAACAGCTGCACATTGAATCAGAAATTGAAAATTCAAAAAATTCAAATTTTGAAATTTATACCTCCGCCGCGGGCCACGTGGCTGCACACCCAGCCTGGCAGCTTGCCCGAGCACAGCTGCCCACTCCTGCCAGCAGGGGACAGTACACCCCTGCCGGATGAGGAAATTGCCTAATTAGGAAACCCAAAAAGGTAATTTCCCCAAATCTAAAAATAGGAGAAAGTGCTGCCCAAATTTGGAATCTACCAAATTTGGGAGGGGTTGACAGTCTGCCATGCAATCCACATAATGCAGGAATTACTGAATTGGAATTTGGGTGCATGAAAGCACCTAAAGGGAACCAAGGGCAATGCAAGTCAGAGATCAATAATACATTAATGGCCAAGCCTCTCCAATCCCAATCCCAAAAGGGAATTCCAGACAATCCAAGTGTTTGGGGTTCCCTGTCCAATGTTTTGCACTATTCATGCCCCATCAAGGCTGATAGTATATATTAAAGCCCAATCACTTGATGATAGGTTGTGCTAACATTGGGTGAAATTACCCCTCAATAGTATCACATAAATCAATCTAAAGACTTACCCTACAAGAAGTTAAACAAGATACTAAGTGTTGTCTGTCCTTTCCCAGGACCAGAAGATGAATCTGTAAATTCACTGCCACCTCTGGCCTTGGATTGAACCGTTTTCCCCACCACACCAAAAAAGGGGAAAAATTACAGCCAAGCCACTCAATTCTCTAGGATATTTAGCTCATATTGTTGATGAGAGATTTGTTCTGGCCTACCCTGCAGACCCTCTGGATTTGGCTGCTCCAGCCTGGGAAGAAACGCTGGTCAATTTGGACTATTTGTTAGCATGGTGTTGTCCCCTTTTAAAAACAATCAGGACTGCCCAATCAAATGATGCCACATCTAGGAACAGAAATTCAAATGAACCTGAACTGGTTGAGGTGTCTTCCAGCCAATCAGATGGACCCGCAGAAATTAATCTGAAGCTCTCTAGCACCCCTGGCTCTGGCCAGCAAATTTTATCACCCAGCCAATCACATGCAACACAAAATGTTCAGGTGATCATTTCACAGCAACTCACTCCCTTTTAACCATGTCAGGGGACTTTATGTCCCCTGCTTGTCAATTGTCAATTTCATTAAAAGTTTGGAATTTGTTTGCACTTGTGTTTTATTTAAAGTACTTTAGTTGAGTGGAACCCTGCTTTTGGTTCCTATCATCTAAATTAAAGTGTTAGTGGTTTCCGTCTTGCTTACCTTTTACTCCCAGTTTTGAACCTGGGAACTCCTCTGGACTCCTAAGAATAGGCTCTAGTGTATAGTTATTGTCTTCTTTTGTTTTCACTTTCAAAAACTGACTTTGAACTTCAAAATCTATTTAAATTTCATTATAATTTCTATTATTATTCTGATTTTTTTATTAAATTTACTGATTTCAAACCTGTTTTCACTTTTGCTTGTGACTCAAGACCCCCGAGATCACGCCCAAGCCATCCAGACCCGCTCTGCTACTTTCTTTGGTCTCCTGCTTGTGGGTTCCCCTGTGGCCTATTTTTTATTTGTCTGTCATACCAAAACCTTACAAATCTTCCCCAAATTTTGAGGAGATCACAACCATGATACTCCCTGTGTTAAAATTTGTTGTGTTTTCCTTGGCCCTGTTCTTGTTGCTCCTTTGGTCAACCTTGCCTGACTTGTGGTCAAAAATCACTTCTTCTGCCTGGCTTGTGGGGGACCACCCCTCTAGCCTTCTGGATTTCCCTAGTGGTCTCCTCCTCTCTGGAGAGGCCGTGGTGAAAATCTTGACGTGTAATGACTTAGATTTGAACGTTGTTGATTACATCTTGCCCTCCACCAAGGGAGAGAAGACATCTGTGCCTCCCCCTTTTAGCACAAATGAGAGCGTGTTGGTCCCCCCTGAGGTTCTTGAGATTCCTCCTCCCATTGTCTCTTGTGCCCCTTGGGTGATCACTGGCCTTGTGTTGATGGGATTGAACTCCTACTTCCCTCAACTGTCCCCTGTGTCCTCCTTCTGGTCCCCCCTTAGAGCAGCCATCCCAGTTCTTCACTAGGCGGCATCCTGGTGGTTCCTTTCACCGGGATGGGAGCCAAACTTAGTTAGTTTAGCCCCCCTCTCTTACAGAATCACCTAATCTTCTCAGCTGTCCTCATAGCATGCCTAGGAATTGGGGCCACCAATATAATCAACAGCATGAGTCATTCAACAATCCATCTGGCAAGTACTACTACAAGGAGCCGGCACAGCTCAACTCCTCTGAGCGGTACTCCTGGCTCATGCTGGTATTGCCTCACTCCACCCAGTACTAGCTATATACACCTGTGTATACTACGTACTTACATATTTTGCTGGTAATTTTGGATGTTATAACATACACACCAAAGTCTTTTGATTGATGATGACGGTCTATCCAATTGTGACGGCACTCACAGGCTTCCAAGTTGCCAACTTGGTCCCTTATTTTACTAAAATACTCCCCCAATTGTTGGGTCTTTACAGTATGATAGCACCCCCACTGGGGCTAACTCCAACAGTCTCAGGCCCAACCATGTTTGGATATCTCACCTTGATATGCCTTACATTCCTGACATCTCTTCTGCTTATCTGCTATACTTGTCTTTGCTGCTTCCAGGCCCTCCAACCTAGAGGAGGGGCCACCCAACCCACAAACACCCATCAGATCCAGAATGTCATACTAAGCCAGCTCTCCAAGTCCACCATACATTTGACCAAGAAACACCAATCTTTACATTGCTCTCCTTCTCCCACACCTTGTTCAAAGCTGAGCTTACCTGCTTTACTACCAACGTCCAAAAGGTCCTTCACATGGCCAGTCAACTCACTGGTCAACAGAAAGACTGGTTTTCTGCCATTGTGTTAAAAGAGCCTGGATTACGCCACAACTTTAACTCCTTCATCCAGAAGCTGTTGGACTCAGTCAGCTCCCCTGAGGATCTAAACAATACCCATCAAAAGCTATACTCCCTGAGACAGGGGACCTCTACCACTGCCCACTACACCAAACAGTTCTCAAAGCTCAAGGAAGCCCTCAACCTGGATAGTGACAAAGCCTGCTACCTTTACTATTCAGGCCTCTCACCCCAGGTACAGGAGTTCCTCCTCCACCATAAACTTCCTGAGACTTACAATGAGGCCATCTAAGATGTCCAAACCTGGGGATATTGGTATGAAAATACGCTTCCCGCCCAGGCCTCCCATCTCAACTCTGTTCAAGTTGAGGTTGCTGGTCCCCCGCCAATGCCAAAGCTTCCTATCTTGGGGTGATCCCCAGACCTGGTGGGGCTTCATGCTATTGAGCAAAGAGAAGGCCCGCCGCATGGAACTAGGTCTCTGTCTGTATTGTGGTCTTGCAGGACACACAGTGATGAACTGTACCATTGTCAGACCCAACCCCTTTAAACCTCCCTCCAATCCACAGCCCCTCATGGCAGCTGAGGAAGGGGGTAATAAAGCCACCACTTCTCTTTACTCAACTGTCCCCATCACCCTGGCTTCCAATACCCAAAAAATACACACCACAGCCCTCCTTGACACTGGAGCAATGGGGAACTTTATTGATCACCTCTTGGTACAGAGCCTTGGCAAGCAGGTCACACCAGGGGGGACTGCTAAGTTGGCCAATGGAAGCACTCCACCTGTATATTGTGTGGTGGACCCAACTGCTGTGGAAATTGGGGGGATGAGGTTTGAATTAAACTTCTCATCCCTGGAGAACCTGGCCTTTCCAGCTATATTAGGAATGCCATGGTGGTAGGAAGCCCAGTGTAATAGTAACTGGGGCAACCACCAGGTACATATCTCCAGTTTAGGTCAGACTGGCATGGCTCCACTTGGGGGCAACCCCACTCCAGCCAGCTTGGTCATGCCCATACAGGTGATCCTCCGGCTAGAAGAAATGTTGGATGAGTATGCCAACATCTTTAGCAAAATCCTGATGCAAGGACTACCCAAACAAAGAGCCAGCAACCTCAAGATTGACCTTTTGCCAGGGGAGACTCTGAAATAGGAAAAGATTTATCCCATCACACACGCCCAGGGCCTTGTACTAAAGGAATACATCTTGGACCTTATGGCCAAGAAACATATGAGACAATCACAATCCTCCTGCTCATCACCAATCTTTTTTGTAAAGAAAGATTATGGAGGACTACTCCCATGTGTGGATTACAGCCCCCTGAACGCCATCACGTTCAAGGACTGATACCCTGTCCCCTCAGCAGAACAGCTCACAGATAGACTAACAGGTGCCTTTGTATTTTCAAAACTGGACCTCCAAAATGCATACAACCAGGTAAGGATTTCAGAGGAAGACAAATGGAAAACAGCGGTCAGAACGGTTTTTGGCCTATACAAATACCTGGTAATGCCCTTTGGACTCTGCAACGCCCCCTCTGCCTTTCAAGCCCTGATGAACAAAATCCTATTTGACCTCCTGGATGTATGTGTGGTGGTTTACCTAGACAACATCTTGGTATACTCTAAGGATGAAGCCTCACACCTCTGTGACTTAAAAAAGGTTCTAGAACTCCTCTGCCAGGCCAAACTGTACTGTAAAAGAGAGAAATGTGAGTTTCTCAAACCAGAGGTAAAATTCCTGGGGTACACAATCAGGAAAGGTGGCTTTGCCATTGCACCTTCCAAAATTGCAGCAGTAGTGAAATGGCAATTCCCAGATACCCAATCAAAGTTGAGAGGTTTCCTTGGGTTGGCTAACTTCTGCCGTAAGTTCATAAAGAATTTTTGTAAAGATAGCTGAGCCACTCACATCCTTGACAACCAAAAGCATTACCTATACCTGGACAGAGGAGGCACAGAAGACTTTTGAGGTCCTTAAAACCGCCTTCACCACGGCCCTGATGCTCAGACAACCTGACCCCAAGCTCTAATTTTTTTGAGACTGATGCATCTGAATTTGCCTTGGGCACAGTGCTGCTTCAGGAAGGAGAGCCTGGAGTATACCACCCTGTGGCATACTTCTCAAAAAAATTGCTGGATTGCAAACAGAACTACAATGTATACAAAAAGGAACTCATGGCCATAGTTAAAGCCTTCAAACACTGGAGACAATACTTGGAAGGAGCCAAGCACACAGTCATTGTCTGCACTGATCATAGAAACCTCCTCTACTTCAATGAGAAGAGAAAAATCTGCCAACACCTTGCCAGATGGGCATTGGACTTGTCTTTGTACAATTTCAAGATTAGCTACATCCCAGAACACACTAACAACGCACCAGACGCCTTGAGAAGACAAGAAGACCACAACAACAGAGATCAGTTGTATAGCCACTTCAGCACCAGACTGGTCCTAGATACTAATCAGTTCCTCATGGCCGTCCTTGGAAGAAGAAGTGAAGAACACCCAGAAAGACTCCCCACTCATCAAGGACCTAATGGCCAAAATGGACTCCAAAACACCCAACCCCAACTATTCTATCCACAAAGGTTTCCTGTACAGACTTGATAGATTGGTAGTACTTCCAGGAGCAATTCAGAACCAGGTGTTGCAAGAACTACATGACTCCCCACTTGGCAGCCACGGAGGAATCAAGAAAACCATGGCACGTCTTTGAATCAGTTACTGGTGGCCCTCCATGTTTCCCCAAGTGAAGAACTACATATCACAATGTGTCTCCTGTATGAGAAACAAACACTCCACACATAAACCACAGGGGTTACTCCAACCACTCCTGATCCTATCCATGTCATGGGAATCTACCTCCATGGACTTCATCACAGATCTGCCTCCCAGTCAAGGGTTCACAGAAATCTTGGTCATTGTGGACCGCCTGACCAAGGCCGTGGAATTCATTGCCTGTTCCTCTGGAATGTTGATTGCTGCCACAGCTAGGTTATTTCTCAACTACATCTATTGCCACCACGGTCTCCCCAAGGACATTGTTTCAGATAGAGAAATTCAGTTTATCTCCAAATTCTGGGGCAAAATAATGTGACAGCTCCAAGTGAAACTTAATCTGTCAACAGCATTACACCCTCAAACTGATGGACAAACAGAGCAGGTTAACCAGATATGGGAAACTTACCTTTGTGCCTATGTTAATACAAAGCAGGATAATTAGGCTGGCCTACTACCCTTGGCTCAGTTTAGTTACAACAGTTCTTACCACTTGGGGGCCAAGATGTCCCCATTCACAGCCAACTACAGTTTTTTCCCACAAGGAATCCCCACCAAGGGCTGCCCAGGAACAGTGCCTCAAGCCAACAAATACTTTCAAAACTTGAGAGAAACCCAGAAAAGCTTGCAAGTTAACCTCTGGGATGCCCAACAGAAGTACAAGGTCCAAGCTGACAAACATCAACAAGCCACCCCTGAATTTGAAGTAGGGTTCAATGTATACCTTGACACCAAAAATCTAAAGATCAACTAATCTGTTCAGAAACTTGGACCACACCGCATTGGACCGCTCAAAGCGCTACAGAGGATTTCTGACACAACTTACAAAGTGCAACTCCCTGAACAATCAAGTGCCCACAATGTTTTCCACATATCCAAAGAAGCAGAGAGAGGAAGGCCACCCACGCATCAGGCCAAGGATAGCCACCCCCACCAGCAATACTAAAACACACCCCAGAGTGGGAGGTAGAAGCCATCCTAGGATACAGGAAGGTCCGCAACCAAGTCCAGTACCTAGTCTCATGGGTAGGTTATCCACAAGAGTCAAACTCATGGGAACCGGCAAAGAACCTCACCAATGCCCCTGACCTCATCACCCAGTACTGCCAACAGGTAGGCCAGCCAAAGGGGGAAGGAAAGACAACTGTCAGGAACATTGCTGACAACAAACTTTTGCAAGGCAAAAATTTGTGTTCTGTAGGACTAACAGAACAAAACAAAAAATTGCAGCAGTTCCCCCTGATTGGGGAAACTGCTCCAAAACAGCCTCACGTCAAATCAGAAATTGAAAATTCAAAAAATTCAAATTTTGGAACTTATACAGTAGTTTTAAAAGCTATGATGACAAGCAAAAAATACTTCATATTTAAACAAAATGATTTCAGATTTAAACAAAATTCAACTAGCAGGTTAAAATATACACTCTGTTAACAGGGATTTTTGGTGCTAATAGGCAAAATGGGTCAACACAGCAACAAAGTACTCACGCGCAAAGCAAAACCATTCAAAATGCAATCCAAAATACATGGATTCATAAACAAAATGGTGTGAGTTGGCTTTTGGTGTACATATGGGTCATTATTTTAGAGATTAGGCCATTTTCTAATGCACATGCTGCTCAAGTCGCAGCATAACACAGTTCGATTTTGAAAAAGTAACTAATTACACAATTTATATTTAAAACATTAATAACTCAATGAAAAATTAATATTTTTTCACACTGTAAACTATCAAAATGAAGCTAAGAATCTTATCTTTCTATTGGTGTAAAAATTTTAATATGTATACTATGCTCAATATTAAAGCAAAAGTAATTTAAAAGAGCATAATCCAGATTTTATTATATGATTATATCTAATGATATAAAGTAGATTACTTCAAAGCTAATAAATACTTTTTTTTGAATACACAACAGATGTTTTTTATTTGACGAAATTAAAGATAAGATTGAGAGCTTTATTTTCGCATTTTATTTTATTTAAAAAGCTCAATTCTCTAGGATTTTATGATAGTTTGAAGTTAGGATGTTTTTATCACTGTTTAGATTGATTTTAAGGTTCAAGTGAGCTTCGAACCTCAAATTGAGCATTCATTAAATGGAATTCTTTAATATTTTATCATTTTAAAAATATGCGGAAGAGTTACAATTAACTGAATACATCATTTTAATTGATTTGCATTGATTACAAAGAGGATATGATGTAATAATAATGCTTAGCTGCTTCACATATATCACTTGTGCATGAAAACTGGGTATTTAATTAATTTCTGCAAACATAAATTCAAGTTCAAACTATAATAAAAGCTATCACACCATTTCTTTCAGAATGGTGTCATTTAGCTTGGTATATAAGAGCTAAAGTACCACAAAGCTTCTAATCCAAATAACCCAATTCAAAGACCACATTCTGATCATAACTACTCCATCATTAAGGCACACATCAAAGATCTGACCTAATTACAGATTCAAAATACTACCATGTCCTCAGTTAAATTTACTTCTTCCATGCTACCCTTTTTTTCCTTGGGAGCTTCAACAAAAAGAGAGAGAATTGCAATGTTAAAAAAGGCATTCCTCTTTATTGCTGGTGATGATCTTGATAATTTCATCAAGCACTTCCTTACTCAAACTGAATTTGGGAAAGCTCAGTTCCTGCCAACTATTCAAAATCAAAAAGGCAATGAGTTCATTGAAAACTTAAAGGATCTCATGAAATCTTCTCCCCAAAAACATCTCCCAGCCTTGCGATCTCTGGTTACTTCCAGTTACTCTTTAAAAGAGCTTAATGATATGGGGTTTAATATAACCAAAAGTGAGTTTGAATACTCAAGAAAAATAAATAAAAATAAAAATGTAAGCTTAAACAAAAAAAGCCAAAAAAATAATAACTATTCATTAAAAAAAGAAATAACTAAAAAAATAATTAAAAAATTGCTGGAAAATTCTTTTGAAACAAGCCAGTTTACAAAAAAAGTGCCTGAAAAAATTTATAAAGATATAGAAAAAGAGATGAGTAATTACTCAACTGAAATTAAATACTCTCTACTTAAAACAAAAAAAGAAATATATGAAAATATGAAAATAAAAAATGAAATTTCAGTTTCAATTTCTACTTACTATAAATTAATCCCTAAAAATATAATAAAAAGTAAAAAACAAACTGATATGTGCAATATTTGTAATTTAAAAAATTCACTAGAAAAAAAGAAGGAAGAATGTGAAAGTAAAAACTTACCATTACCAGAATCTATAGACAATGACTTAAAGACTATTAATCAGCACCAAGACTTTTATGTTCATCAAAATTGTGAATATAAAAAAGATATTAATGAACTAGATGATGAGTCTTGTGTTGTAGTTATAGATTATAAAGAAAACTTAAAGGTTGGAGGTGGTCCAATTGAGACCAATAATTGTTTTTATTCAAAAAAACCAATCTCATTATTAGGGTTTGCATTAGTTTTTAAAGAAAACAATAAAATTAAATATGAATATCATGATTTTTTGTCTCAAATATTATCACATGATTCTTTATTTTCAGGTGAATGTCTAATAAGTCTTCTTAAATTAGATAGATTTAAAAAAATAAAAAATATAAAAGTATGGACAGATAATGGAAATCATTTTAGATCATATGAATTTTTATATTACTTATTTAAAGAGGCACCTAAATATATTAAGGGTTCCATAAAATATAACCGTTTTGTTGAATGCCATGGAAAAAGCATTGTTGATGGTCACTTTGGTGTAATATCAAAAATTTTAAAGGAAAAAGAAAATGTACTTTATATTAACAACATTAATGATCTAAAAAATATTTGTGAGAAAGAAGAAAGAAGAAAAGAATTATACAATTCATCTTTAACTGGTTCAATTGTTTCCCAAAAAGCATTTTTTTATATTTATGAAAGGAAATTTAGGCCTATAAAAAGAGAGCTTGAAGTTAAAAATCTGCGCATTAATCTTTCATATTTGATGAAAGATGGGAAGTTATATACTTCACCTTTAACATTTGAAAGCTTCTCAGAATATTCTGAGATATTTTATCATTTGAAATCACGTGATGATACCAGAGAAACAAAAATATCAGAAGATGCTAGTAGTGTATTGGGGCAAGTTCATGAAGTAGGGCAGCTTACTAGAGGGTGTATTTTAAATAGAGTTATCAGTCTTTCAAAAACAACAACCTTTTTTTCTGAAACAAACTAAGAATATTTATGATGAGCCAAAGATAGGGTAATAGCATTTATAGCTTTGGGGCTGCTATTACTCTCCCATGCAACTCATCATAAATATTTTTGGTTTGTAGTAGCACTTAAGATATTTTCAGTAGTACTATAAGTTGCAATTTTCAATTATAAAATCAATGAATTATTTTTTAAAAAATCACCCAAGCCCAAGA
Source organism: Entomophthora muscae (assembly GCA_014839935.2). Lineage (NCBI taxonomy): Eukaryota > Fungi > Entomophthoromycota > Entomophthoromycetes > Entomophthorales > Entomophthoraceae > Entomophthora > Entomophthora muscae. The sequence goes on from QTSX02002156.1 coordinate 435,794, forward strand.
TCAATTAAATATTTGGGATTGATTGTATTTTACTCTTTCTGAATAATTTGAATATGAATAATGTGATTAAGTTATAAAATAACCAATCTGGCGCCTAGGCATAACAAGAAAAATAATGTCCCATATGTTTACTATGTGAATCGGTGACAAAATACACCCACACATGGTGCGTCAAAACTCAATCCAAAAACAAAACACAATAGGAACTCAAACCACAAACAAAATCACTCACACAGTTTGTACAATAGATTGTAATCAAGAATGATACCAAGGCATCTAAAATAAGACACAAGATCTGAAACATAAACTTTAAAAATATTGTGTTGGGTGCTTATATTTGGCATAAAATCCGGGAAAAAGGGTGGGAATTATTTTGGGTATTCAAAAATGGGTGTTGTAAACCCAAAAGCAACTAATTAAGAAATAAAAAATCTATAATTGGGATATTGGGTGGGAAAACCTCTAATTAAATATCCATATTCAGATAAAAGCAAAAATTAAAATTAGGGAGTAACTTAATTAAAATTTATTTAGTATTTTATTAAATTTTAAAATGGAAGGAACACAACACCAGAGTACCAATGCACCCGTTGTACGCCGCGGTTGCAGTTGCCCCCGCGGGTCAAAGAATAGACTCAGTACAACACAAGTGCCTACTTGGGAGGTAGGCGGAAGAGGAGAGTTCCATGGTGAAGCTGCACTGGCACAGCCGGTTCAAGGAGCACAAGCTGCTAGGGTGCAGAGCATAAACACTCAGGTCCCAAAGCTGACCTAGAAGCCAACCAAGGTCACCACTACCAAAATGGTTAGAAACAAGGAGGTAGAACTTACTTTGTATGTGTTTGACGCTGTGTACCGGCAAGAGTCGGTCCCGTCAGCCATGCTGGAGAAGGTGAAGCCTGTACTTGATACTAGCTATGAGCCATACATAAGCAATGGCAATCAGGAGGATAACGAGGAGCCCAAGTTCTTTCAAACTAATGAGGGACAACTGGTGCGCAAGAAAGTTGCAGCCTTCTACAACAAGGTGCCTATGCCCTGTGCCTTGCCCAATGCCAATGAGTCAATCCCCACCGCTAAAAAGCCCGCTCAGAAGCGCATCCCCGACATCCAACACATCATCCTGCTTAATCTAATGCGTGAATCAGGCAATTACAAGGCAGCCACAGCCATTGTTGGGGTGGATCCCAAGTTTGCCAGCAAGACCTTCAACAAGTTCCTCAACACAGGTTGAGTCCTTGCCGCAGAGAAATCATTGCACATGTCAACCATGCTCACAAAGGAGCACAAATGGGCAATCTGCCAGTGGATAACCTGAGATTGCCATCTTGAACTGGCAAATATACAGGCCATGATCAAGTCTGCTTTTGGGGTTGAGGCCTCAATTTCCTTCTATTATTATTTGATCAAGGGAATGCAATTTTCCTGGAAAAAACTTGGGGTATCCCCATACAATTGGAACAGCCCAGCCAATATTGAGACCTGGAGAAAATACGCAGATGCGTATACTGCCCTAACAGCCAAGGGGACGTTCAAATTTTACTACATCAACAAATCAGCATTTGCCTCGTCAATGCGCAATGAGTATGGGTATGTCCCCAGAGGCTCCAATGACAGGATGGCTCGGCGTGCTGCAGTCCGTGCCACAGCCTATTCAATGGTGGCTCTCCTTGGTCCAAAGGGGGTTGAGCTCTACCAAATGATATTGGGATCTCACAATAGCCGGACCTTCCTATCATTCCTCCAATTGGTCCAGGAGCACCTGAGGCGCATGAGCCCGGGCTGCACCAACGTAATTGTGTTGGACAATGTTAGTCTCCACAAGGTGGCGGATATTCTTGAAGAATTTCCATCAATTGACCCAAGCATTGCAGTGAGCCCCCAGCAATTGGCCACGGCAAATATGCGCCTTCTCTTCCTCCCTGCCTATTCGCCCTTCCTAAATCCCATTGAGGAAGTCTTTGGGTGGCTCAAGCAAGTTGTCAAGCGAGGAACCCCAACTGGGACAGAGGACCTTTTTGATTTGCTGCAGGCCGGGATCAATACCCTCCCAGCTAAAACTGTGGCCAAATTTTATGGCCACGCTGATTTGTTTATCCCCACATGCCTTTCAAATCAGCCAATCAATTAAAGGCTTAGCTTATCCCACTTTTTTATATATCCTCTAATTTACTAATCAAGATTCATTAACTAACATTTTATATTTAGATGTTTCAAAGCCCGCAATCACATTCAGCAGCACCATCAATGAAGGTTAGTAATTTATTTATTCATAATCATTTTTATTATTGCATCCAAGGGTATCCCAAACGCTTGATAATGGATTACGCAAACACATCAATATCATTTTTGGCAAATAAATATAAAAAGCAAACTAAAAAATGTAAATCATACAAATTAGAAGTAGCTTTTATTGACATATATTATATGCTTTTATTAAAACCTTCCCTGGAATTTATTTTGTAAGTAATGTTTGCTAAAATATTATTTTATAAAATTATTAATTATAATAAAAATAATCTAAAGGGTAAATATATTTATTGGTATAGAGAATAAATTAGGAGCACCTATAATGGGTTTGGTGGTATTTACCCACCCCACAATGGAGTTGGTGCACAACCTCCACTGCCACACTGTGGACGGTGGATACACCCTGGTTAAAATATTCTCGCCTGCTGGTAAAAGGGAGGATGGTGAGGTGGGAGTGAAGCAGCAGCTTCTCAGGCGGGGCCGTAAACCCGTAGATTCCAGCCAGGACCAGGGCATCCTGGATAACATGGTCAACTGAGTCATATCTGTGGGGGACCTTCTTCCCGTCAAGAGCAAGTTGGGCCTCGTCAATCCCCAGAAGGACCCCGTCCAGGTCCTCCACGCTGGCGCTCATTCCAAAGTAAAACAGGAACCCCAGGTAAACCACCAAGTGAAGCCTTTGCCCAGCAAAGGCTTCCGTAAACTCGCATAATTTATTGTATACTGCGCTTATTTTTTTCTCGTGTTTAGTTTTGCCAAAGGTAAGATCCATAGCTTCTGGGACCCCCGTCTCATTGGCACTCCAGGCCAGCCCAAAGTCCGCCAGGAGGATTTTAGTCTCCTTCACGGCTGTTGCATCTGCAACAGCCAGTTTTTCTACCGCGCGCCCAAAGTTCTCCAGCAAGTAGGACAGGGTGTGCTTCACCGGGAAGCAGAAGCAAGCAGCTGCATGGGCCTGGCCCATCTCCGGTATATTCTTGAATGGGAGTGTTGCCAGGACGTCCCAAACAAGCTCAATGGAGTTTACACAGTAAACTCCACTGAGGCTAACCAGGTCCAGGAGGACCAGTTGAGCATCCTTGTAGGCAGTAAGAGCCCACTCAGATGCCCCCTCTTCATGTGTTAGCCCAGCCAATGCCTCCCTGGACATTGGGAATGCACTGTGAATCCTATCTTTGAGCTCCCGCAAGACAGGGGGGACAGGAAAAGCTGCTTTGCCACGTGAGTGGCAAAATTTGAGTAGAAGGTGGGGGAAAAAAAGGAACCAGGACCCAGCGGAGTTTGCCATCAACATCTTCTAAAAAAAAGGTAAGTATTTATGAATTTTTATTAAATTTATTTTCTTAGGTTACCTTCTTGGGTTTCTTCTTTGCTGGCAGCTTTGGCAGGCTTTACCATCCTTGGCGCAAGCAGCTGTGTGGGCGTCTCAGTGTCCTCCTTGCGGGCCTCTTGGCGGGTTTGAGATGTGCATACATCTCAGGGTCGTCTGTCCAGACAGACGGCGCAAAGAGTGCAAAGGACTTGAATTGCAAGCCTTCAACCACTGTCTTCTGAATGTTGATTAGGTGCTCTATTGTCTTCTCAGGTGTGTCCGGTATTTTGGTCATGAGTGACTTGGCGGACACCTTTTTGATTTTGTCCCCTTTAAGGACGGCAGACTTCACCTTTTCCTTGACCTTGCGGTCAATTTCTTTGATTTTGGCAATTGCCAAGTCAAGGTCTTTTAGAAGTTTTTCCAATTCTCTCATTGATTTTTTACTAACCTTTTCATATTTTTTTATAGCTCTTGCCCCAATAAATTCTGTATTATTTTGATACAATTGCCTCTTTGTTATTCCTTTTTGTTTTCCCATTTACTACATTATCCTATCTTTTTACCCATTTTTTATATGTTTTACATACATCTCAATATGTGTTGTTTGCTTTGTGTGGCATTGTTTCCCTGGTTACCATATTATTTTTGGCGCTTGACACAGCCCCTTGTGAAAATATTAACAATGACTTGGTGATCAACTGAATTTGAATTAGAAAATTATAGTGTTAACTGTTTTTAGATAAAGCTGTTACTGATCTGAATTCAAAACCTTAATGATAAACTTTAAGCCAATCAGGAGCCGAGTGATAAAGTGATTGTTGTGACATAAAGGGTCATTCAATAACTCTTTGATGCATGTGCGCTAATTAATATGATTGGCTGGATGTTTTGCCATTGTACGCCATTGCCGCTGTGGCAAGTTGTTGATGGACTAGTGTTAACTCAGCGGCTGATTGGGCACTAGTCCATCAACATCTTGCCACAGCAGCAATGGTGTACAATGGCAAAACATCCAGCCAATCATATTAATTAGCGCACATGCATCAAAGAATAATTGAATGACCCTTTATGTCACAACAATCATTTTATCACTTGGCTCCTGATTGGCTTAAAGTTTATCATTAAGGTTTTGAATTTGGATCAGTAACAACTTTATCTAAAAACAGTTAACGTTATAATTTTCTAATTCAAATTTAGCTGATCACCAAATTGTTGTTAATGTTTTCACAAGGGGCTATGGTTTGGTGCTAAAAATAACTGTGTTCAGGATATAGATACACACCATAGTAAACATATGATTTTATAGAAATAAGCTGAACATAAAGAATAAAACCAACTATTAATAAAGAGAACATGAACAATTGAAATTCAAAATAAAGATAATATAAATATAAAATGTTTGGTGATAGGGGGTTTATTGAGGCGGGGGGAGTGATGCCTAGGAGGCAGAATAACGCGGGAAGAAAGACGTAGAGGCAGTGCTGGCCTGGGGGGTCTGGGATTGGGTGGGTTGGGCTTGCGGGTTAGGGGTGTTGGTGGTGGGGGTGAATGCAGGAGGATTTTGCGTGATGGCCGCCATATACTGCTTGTTGTACTCCTCATCAGTCATTGACTAGATGGGCTGGTAAGTGGCAGTGGCCTGAGGTGGAAGGCGCTTATCCTTACGTGATTGGCTGCCCATGTTCACATGGAAAACCATTTGCGCAAACAAGTCAGCCACCATTTGGCAACCAAAGAGAAAATTGTGATCAAGGACCCCAAGATAGAGGTCGTTGAAAGCCTGAGGGCGGCACTCTCATAGTGTGGATCCCATGTTAAAGAAGACAACATCTCCCAGATGGACGTCAGCATGGCCGGCAGGGTAGACTGAGGCCTGGTGCCTGCATCCCTGGATGGCCTCAAGGGCAGTGGAGCTTCCCTCCATCTGGTGGCTCAAGAAAACCCGGTATTTGGAATTTGAGCCATCCCAGGAGTCAAGCAATCCACCAAGGATGTGGCCATATGAGTACCCATTGACAAAATCAGGGTTTGTCTGATAATAGACAAAACCCTTGGCCAACACAGCCAGAAATGCATCAATAAATGTCCCCTTCTTGACCTTCTTCCTTCCTTTTTGAGTGGCGGCTCTTCCTTGCTCACCAAAGTCATCAAAAGCTAATGATAGCTTGTAGTAGGAGATGAAAATGACATCATCTGACAGACTAGTCAAGCAACAGACCAGGGTGGATTCAATGGCGGGATCATACAGGGAATTCTCAGTGTCATCTCATTGGTCACTGGCAAAATTGGTAAGAACCTGTACAGAAGCCACCTTCCTGTACATCCAGAGCTGCACCATGCACTCAGACACCCAAATGCCATGGTGAGCAAGTTGCTTCCGGACCTGGGTCAAGGGAAGCTTGGGGTCCCGCTGGAGGAGGTCAAGCATTATTGGGTATGCCTCAGTTATCTGGGACTCTTGGGCCTTCTTGGGCTTCTTGGCCGCTCCAATCTGATTCCCCCTGTTCATCATGCTGTTGAATTCCCGCATGACAGTAGCTTGGGTAAATTGCAATTGGTCAGCAATCTGATCCCAGGACAGACCCTGCAGGTTGAGTGCCACAATTTCCTGAAGAATTTGGGTGGTGATGATTTGTCGCTTGGGGCGCTGGGCGGGGGGAGCTGAAGCCTGATTGGCTGAGGGAGGGGCAGGTTGGGCGATGTCAGGAAGTTGTTCCAAATTGAGGTTGCCATCTTGATTGGTTGGTTGGTTGGTGGGCAGCTTGTGCAGGGGTGGGTGTGGGAGCAGGGGCAGCACTAGACGCAAAGTGACTCTCAAACAAGTCAAAGCTATATGGGTCGGGGGACAGTAACAGGTCAGCTTCCTCATTACCCGCCTCAAAGGCTTGGGTGTAAATGGGTGCCTCCACATTCTGAGCCTTGCCTCCATTGAAGCTGGCTTGGCTGCTGGCGCCGTTGAAGATGTTGTTATTAAAAACCATTGTAAAAAACCTAGGATAAAATCACTAAAAGTAGAAATTTTAAAATTTAATGAATTATTTTTATTGCAATCTCAAGTCCATATTCAGAAGGTTCTCAAAACCATTCCATACAAATCTGGAGCCATGAAAATGGATAAAATGCCTCTGTTCCAAAATTGGATAGCTGTTGATTGGCTGTTATACTGTTATTTTTCTATTTTAGGCTGCTCATACTACACATCTTGTGTGAGTTCATTTTGTTTTGTGTTTGTGTAATCTTGCTTCTAGAGTACTCATATTTTGTTTCATTTTGGTCTTTCTGTCGGTGTCTCATATGAATCCTGATTGGATTATAATATACTCCAGAATAGCATCCATCCATTTCACTTGTTTGTGTCAGTTCATTTTGTTTGTGGGTTTAACTACACCACTTGATGTTTGATATAATTTTGTATAATGGGTGAGTGAAATTTTGTTTTTGGTTTGACATTTCATTTATTAACCAACAATATTTAAATTATTTGAATCCTGAATCTCGCATGACTTGGATTTTGTTTAAATCTGAGTTCATTTTGCTTGTTGCCATAGCTTTTAAAACTACTGTACCTCTGCCGCGGGCTGCGCGGCTGGCTGCCAACCGTCCGCAGACTGCACAGCCAACTGCTCCCACCAGCAGGGGTTGGCGCACCCCCCACTGTAAAGTTATGCCTCCCCCCTTGGGCCTCTACTTTAATCCTCACCAAATGCTTGGGAATCTCTGCCAACTTACTCCTGGATATTTTCCAAAGATTTACTGAAAAAACCCCCCAAGAAAGGTCCTCATACTATTAATTTCTGAATTATTCTGAAGATGCCCCCGCCTAACCCACCCAAGAGACACCTCTGGTTAAATATCATGTGCAAGAGCGTCCGGGAGCAGTGGTAATTGCATCCAAAGCATATTCCTGATGTTAGTTGGTTCAGTTTTCCTTTCAACTACATCCATTCAAAAAATTTCAAGATCTTCCTGCCTCAAGAAATGCCTTTGTATCTGCTCATATCATTAGTCAATTGGTTTGTGACATTCAATCTACCACCCTAATCCTATCACATCCCTTAAATGAATGCAAGTGTTGTAAAAGACCTTGCTTCATCATTCTCTACTCTAATAAAGTTCAAAATTTGTTAGTCTAATCTGGCCATTTGGTTTTTTCTGTTGCTTTTGGTGTTCAGTTGATTCCTTCTCCCCCTTTGGCATCCCAGGAATTGTTGGCAACAACCTTTTTGATTGCTGCTGAAACTGCAATTTCATTGTGGTTGAGAGCTTGGTTTTGTTTCTTCTTAACCTGCCCCCCAATTCTCACATAATGATGAAGCCCCTTTTCTGGCTTTGAGCCTTTTGCCACTGGTTGGGCTGGTTGGTTTGGTGATTTTGACAAGTGTCAAACTCAAATGTTCTTGCCCTCCACCCTGCCCTCTCACAGCTCTTTTACTCCCCTCTAATACCCAGGTCCCATCCCCCCTTCTCTTTTGGTTGGCTGCCCCTTTTAGCTAGTCTCTTCTGATTTTCCGGGTTCTCTTGTTCCCCTGGCTGCTGTGAATTATTAGCTTTGGCCATGTTTTCCTTTGGTAGCGGCAAATCATTTCCTTATGTCACCTATTTCAGGATGTGAGTGTTAGTTTCAGTTTAAACTTACTTGGTGCAAATCTCTTACCGGGTGGCCTGCAGTTTCTTTGCATTGTCGCATGCACATGGTTGCCCTGGGCTTGCATTAGTTTATTCTTGCCTCCGCTCATCTTTCTGTTGCTTAGCTCCTGGCTCGAAGTTGATTTTTAATATTAACCAATCAGATCTTTTCCCCGCTCTTCCCCCTTCCCAATTGTTCCGCCTGCCCATTCTCATTGGCCCCCTCCCCTTGACGCTCTTGGATGAAGCACATATTGCTCCAGCGGGCCCATCTAATTTTGAAAATATTTTAATTTATATTACCTCTATTGCATCTCTGGCCCGCTTGGTCACACTTGATTGGCCTTTTGCATGAAGATTGTATGATTGTTAATCCAATTATGACCACCCACACAATCCCCTTTCCCCTCCCATCTCACTGGTGGATTTTGATTGGTCCATTTCAATCATTCTTGCAATTAACTGGTCTATTTTGCTCCTGTTAGATTGCCATAGTTGAAAAAAATATTATTCATTTGATTGTGTGTCCGGATGCTTGGCCACCACCGCATTTGGCTATCTGTTGCTTGGGAGTGTTAGCTGCAAAAGACTAGTTTGAAGTTGTTCAGCCGTAAGAAACTCCCGTTATTCAATTCACTATCATGTGGTTTCATATGGTTTTGATCAGATGTGGTCCTGCTGTTTTGATGTACTTGTGTGGAATGTTTCTTGGCTTCCCTCTTGCTTCCCGTTACAATCTTGTTACACTTCACCAACTTTTGGGTTCTTATTGTTGAGCTGAGGTTAAGTGTTGTCGCTTTGTGATATCTTTGATGTTAAGCTCTTCCTTCCCGCTCCTAAATCTACCCTCTGCTTGACTTTTCACCAGAGCGTACTGGTGGGTTTAGTCTTTTTTGGTTTCAAATCAACCAATAAGGACGCTTCACACTTCCCTCTCCTCAACTTGACCAATCTTTGAAAAAAATGTTCTTTGGTTGGCTTGACAGCCCCACTTTGGCACCTTACGCTTGAGTTGTTCAATCCAATTTCGAAATTTGTGGCAAGGAAGTTTACCAGTCCCTCACACAATTGTGCCAGTTGTATATGTTATAGAGCTCATATACTTTATATACATCATATGCTTTATGTATGTTTATATTTCATATACTTTATATATTTTATATTTTATATAATTTATATCTCTTATATGTTTTGATATTTATCTATTTTTTATATGAATTATATACTTTATAGACTTTATATATTTTGAACTGCTTAGTGTTTTGATCCATGTTTGATGTTCCTCCCTGCCCACTTCAGATTCTTGTCAATTGCACCATGTTCTTAGTGTTGGCGTTTTCTTGTCCCCCTCTGCCAGCTCTCATCCCGGTTTTGTTTTCCAACTCCAGCCATATAGCCATGGCAACATGTGGAATCATAGTTTTAATGTGATTGCCTCTTGTTCCATCAGTTTAGAGTGTCATCCTGGTCCTGGTTATATGTACCCTCTCCTGCACCTGCCCTTGTACCCCAACCCGCCTTTTCTGTCCTAGCAGAGGCAAATTTATTTTGTCTTGTCCTTCCCCGCGCCTGTTCCTATCATGGCCACATAGTGGTTGTTCAGGATGCTCACAATTAAGTGTGAACACCAACAGCAATTCCCTATTGTTGCTTGCAAAGGATGCCCAGTCTGATCCCTACAAGATATGTGCCTCATGCATGCCTTTCTCATAACTAGCTTCTAAATTGGCCTTTTGAAGGTCTCCTAAGTTAGCTGGTGACTCTTTCATTCCCTAGCCCCTGGCTGGTCCCCATTCTCTTAAATAGGAAAGGATAATGTAAAGTTACGCCTTCCCCTTGGGCCTCTACTTCAATCCTCACCAAATGCTTGGGAATCTCTGCCAACTTACTCCTGGATATTTTCCAAAGATTTACTGAAAACCCCCAAGAAAGGTCCTCATACTATTAATTTCTGAATTATTCTGAAAATGCCCCATCTAACCCACCCAAGAGACACCTCTGGTTAAATATCATGTGCAAGAGTGGCCAGGAGCAGTGGTAATTGCATTCAAGACAGGTTTCTCAATTTTTAGTTGAGTCAGTTTTCCCTTTGATTTTGTCCATTTGGATTTTTCCAGATTTTCCTGCCTCAAGAGATGCATTTTTATCCACCCATATCATTGGCCAATCAGTTTTGGACATTCAACTTCTCACCCAAATTCCATCCCCTCCCTTTAAATAAATGCAAGAGTTGTAAAAGACCTTGCTTCATCATTCTCTACTCTAATAAAGTTTGAAATTTGTTAGTTTAATTTGGCCTTCTGGTTTTGCCTGTTGCTTTTGGTGTTCAGTTGATTCCTTCTCCCCTTTGGCCTCCCAGGAATTTTTGGCAACAACCTTTTGGTTGTTGTTGAAACCACAATTTTTATTGTGGTTGAGAGCTTGGTTTTATTTCCTTTTAACCTGCTCCCCAATTCTCACACCCATGGCTGGCCTGTCCACCCCTGCTGGATGGGGAAATCACCCAATTGGGAAACCCAAAAAGGTAATTCCCCCAAATCTAAAAATAGGGGAAAGTGCTGCCCAAATTTGGAATCTACCAAATTTGGGAGGGGTTGACAGTCTGCCATGCAATCCACATAATGCAGGAATTACTGAATTGGAATTTGGGTGCATGAAAGCACCTAAAGGGAACCAAGGGCAATGCAAGTCAGAGATCAACAATACATTAATGGCCAAGCCTCTCCAATCCCAATCCCAAAAGGGAATTCCAGACAACTCCAAGTGTTTTGGGTTCCCTGTCCAATGTTTTGCACTATTCATGCCCCATCAAGGCTGATAGTATAGATTAAAGCCCAATCACTTGATGATAGGTTGTGCTAAAATTGAGTGAAATTACCCCTCAATAGTATCACATAAATCAATCTAAAGACTTACCCTACAAGAAGTTAAACAAGATACTAAGTGTTGTCTGCCCTTTCCCAGGACCAGAAGATGAATCACCTAATCTTCTCAGCTGTCCTCACAGCATGCCTAGGGATTGGGGGCCATCAACATGATCAACAGCATGGGCCATTCAACAATCCATCTGGTGAGTATTACTACAAGGAGCCAGCGCAGCTCAACTCCTTCAAACGGTACTCCTGGCCCATGCTGGTATCGCCCCACTCCACCCAGTACTAGCTATATACACCTGTGTATACTACGTACTTATGTAGTTTGCCAGTAATTTTGGATTTTATAACGTACACGCCAAAGTCTTTTGATTGATGATGATGGTCTATCCAATTGTGACGGCGCTCACAGGCTTCCAAGTTGCCAACTTGGTCCCTTATTTTGCTAAAATACTCCCCTAAATGCTGGGTCTTTACAACAACTTCTCATCTCAACTGTTGATGACATGATTTTTGTATTGTATTACTGTCAAGATTTTGTGTTCTTGAGGAAGAAGAATTATTTTATTAGAGTATTTGGACATGTTGATAGAAAGGAATATGTATGGGAACAGATGTGCTTCCAATTGATTTTTGGTTTAATTGTTGCAACTGACATAGTTCTGTCCTTTGTTGCTAAAGCCAAAAAGTTGGGAAGATTATGTGATCAGTTGACACAACACTAGCAGTCTTAGATGAAGGTGTTTTGGCAAGATCTAGAAAGTACTAATAATACACTCTTATTGACTAATTGACACTACTACTATTTGATGAGTAATAATGTGGGTTATTATTAATTGCCTGCATTACAAGTGATCTTTGATGAGCTTTTTATAGTGTAGCAGCTGCAGCCAGACTAGCATCTAGCTGTGAATAGCTCTTACTAACTAGCCTATCATCTTCAAGCTACTAGTTTTAACCCCCAGAGTTGAATTCCAAACCTGAATAATGGTTTTGGAATGAGAAAAAAGCATATGCTTAATTTTCCCTCTTCAGCATAGATTTCTTCTTGACTCAGTTGTAATAAACTAAGTTGACATCCATTAGGCAGGGTCATGTCTTGTGCTTGGTCTAATGCACACTGTGCACAAGCGGTCATCTGTCCCATTTCTTGGTGAAACAGATGTTGTATTTTCTCTGTATTATTCTACCTGGTCGTGGAATGTTCACTATAGTAATTTCAAATGTGTCAAATTTAATTATTTGGGCTTCTCAACCAGCCAATGATTTTGATCCTGAATGTCTCAGGTATCTTCCAGATAGGGATACTATAATTAGTTGAAAGAGTTTCTGGTGTATCCAGAATAGATGTCTCACATATGGCAGTGGCCTGTCTATTTTTAGTCTATAGCCCTAGTTATGAGGAGATAGATCAGTCAACCCTGATAGATCAGGATTTCCTGACAATTACACACTGGCTGTAATTTTTCAGGACTATGATCCCAAAAAGGGATTCAATAATGCAAGTGGTAAAAAAGAACCACAGGCACTTTTTTGGGATATTTTTACCAGTTTCTTAAAAATAATCTTTATTCTGTTAGAATCTGGACAATTATGTTTGTGATTAGTGATACATTTTTATCTCATATGCTATTTTTGATATTTGAAAGTTAAAAAGAGCCAACTACACAGTCTACTTGAGTCATCAAATACTGTAAATTCAGAACCTGAACGTAAAAATGCGGGATTGTCAAATCCTTGGTCCAAATTTTGAATCACTTTTGAAGGATGACCTTTTTTAATTAAGTTGAATTCTTTGAGTATTTATTTGAATTTTTAAAAATGCAGGAACTCATAGACACTTTGCAAAGTTCAAGTTGAGCTGCATATTTCCAATGGACAAAATTAATTAACTGGAATCAGATTTGAAGCGTTCAAATCCATCAACCATTTTCATTAAGTTTACTATGTTTTTTGAAATTGCGGGATTGTCAAATCCAAGAACCAAATTTCAAATCACTTTTGAATGCCACTAGTAAACTCAGATATTAATTGCAGGAACTGGAATCCAAATTGAATGTACAGTAAGCACACTAGGAAACACCAACCCAAATCAAGAAGCTCCACTACAACTAAAATCAAATGGAAAATCCAATCTCAACAACCATATTTAGACAAAAAAAGTGATTAAACTTTAAGGTCATCTAAAACTGGAAAGGATACAATATTATACACTTCAAATTATGGATATGAAAATTCTGTTACTATTCAAGGCTAACTCAAAAGAAAACAACTACTCACAACTAAACCAATAAATCCAAATAAAAGCATATTTAATCTAAAAATATTTTTTATTTTTATGGACAGATAATCACATTACCAACCCGCTCCTGCACCAGCCCGCGGGGCAGCCTGCCTACAAGGGCGTCCCAGAGGGTCCAAGAACAGACCCAGAACCCAACTTGAGGGGAGTCATGCCAACAAAGAGACCTCCTGTGAGAGAGAGGGGCTAAACTAACTAAGTTTGGCTCCCATCCTGGTGCAACAAACCACCAGGATGTCATCCAGTGCACAACTGGGATGGCCGCTCAGAGAGGGGACCACAGGGAGGACACTGGGGACAACTGGGGGAAGTAGGCATTCAAACCTATTAGAATCAGGCCAGTGAGCAACCAGGGAGTGCGAGTAGGAGCAGGGGAGGCCACCTTGGAGGACTCGGGGGGTACCACATTCTTCTGAACCATGGAGGGGAGAGGAGGTGTGAGGGCACTACCTCTTCAGAACTAGGCAAAGCAAGCTCCACAATGTCCAGGTCAAGATTGTCACACATCAGGCTCTTAACCACAGCCTCTCCGGAAAAGAGAAGACTGCTGGGGAGGTCCCAGAGACTGGCAGGGTTGCTACCTACCAGACGGGCCAATGAGGAGATTTTCCCCCACAGGTCAGGGGAGGTGGACCACAGAAGCAAGAGAAACGGAGCCAAGGAAAAGACGACAAAGTTAAGAGCCGGCAGTATCATAGAAAGAACCAGCACAAAATTTGGGGTAGGATGGTATAATTTCTGGAGAAAAAGGAGAGAAAAATGGCAAGACTAGGGTAGTCTTTGGCAAATCCTTGGGAAAACAGCAGAACGGGTTTGGGTAGCCTCGCTGTTGACTTGGGGCCCTTGGATTATAACTGCAAGCAAAAGCGGGTTTGAAAACAATGATTTTTAAAGGAAAATTCAAGATAATAATAGAAATTATAGGAAAATTCAATTGAAATTTTGAGCTTCAAACTCTGATTTTGAAAGCGAGAGCAAAAGAGACGACAACTAAGTGAAAGAACACTTGTACAAGGAGCCAGAAGAGAAGCCGGGTTCAAAACCGGCTGGCTAAAGGTAAGCTTAGGGCAGGGGCTACACTCTAATATTTTGAGCTTTAGGGACACAACTGGTTCCAGACAACTCAAAATTAAGAAAATTAAGGTGCAGGTGACTCCAAACTTTAATGTAAGTGGAAAATAGACAAGCAGGGGAATGAAAGTCCCCTTGCTTGGTTAAAAGGAATGGATTGCAAAAAACTGGTCACATGACAGTTGGGGGTGAGCCTGATTGGCTAGGTAAAAAACTTTGCTGGATGGGCTCAGGGGGACTGGAGAGTTTTACTCTAATTTCCAAAATCAAATCTGATTGGCTGGAAGAGATGCCAGACATTTGGGGGTCAACTGGGTTATCAAGCGTCAATGTGGCAACACCTGATTGGGTGGCTCTGATAGTTTTTAAAAACAGATGACACCAGGCTAATAGGTAGTCCAAATTAACCAGGGTTTCTTCCCAGGAAGGAGCAACCAAAGGCAGGGATTCCACAGGATAAGCCAGCACAAACCTCTCATCAACCGTGTGAGCTAAATCATTCAACAAATGGAGGGGTTTGGCGGGCGTTTTGGGACCTTTCTTGGTACAACAGGGAAAGATTGAGTGATCCAAAGCCAGAGGTGGCAGTGAATTTACACCTCCCAAGGCAACATAGCAAGTCAACCACCTCCCCATCCCAATCCCAATCAACCAGCCTGAATCTAAGACAGAAGCTGCTCTCAAGACCTGCCACAAAAGTTTCCTACACCAGGGTCACCAGGAACACTGAGGTTACTTACACCTTCATTGTGTACCCAGTTGTCACCTGGCCCCGCACTCTTGATCCAAGAGTTGCTACTTCCTGCCCTGCATCTTTGATACATCATATGAGCCATTGACCACCACTGAAGAGCCATCTGTGTCTGTATCATATGCCACCATTGATGGCACCAGATCAACCAAGCATGATCCCACCTTCTACAAGAAGGTTTCCATCCCCTGTGTTGAGCCTTCCAGCCAGGATGCTGTGGAACCTGTTAAGGGCTGGCGTCAGTTGATGGATAGTGAGCATGAAGCTCTTCTCAACTGCTTGAACGGGGGAATGGCAGTTTGGGATATTGCGTCCTGATTTGGTATCACAGCCAGATATATTGGTGACATCAACAAAAAGTATGGCAACACTGGGTAAATTACCAAATCCACCAAGGCTAAGCAGCAGCCCAAACTTCTTCAGCCCGTTCATATCAATGCAATCAAGCAGTGGGTTACCAAGGATTTCCACCTGGACTCACTTGCTGTCCAATCAATGCTTGCCATAGAGTTTGGGCTTTCTGTCTCCAAAACCCTTGTATATGAAGCAATGATCAAATTAGGCTTCTCTTGGAAGGTCCTTGGAATTTCTCTGTACAATAGGAACAGCAAGCAAAAACAAATTAAAAAGTGATGCATTTATGCCAAGACTTATCTGGCCCTTAAGGAGACTGGCAACATACAGTTTTTCTACATTGACAAATTATTGTTTTCCTCCTCACTCAGGTCTAGGCATGAGTGGGTTGAGAAGGGGTCCAAGGACGGCGTAGCCCATTATGCAGCTGTCCATTCCCAGACCTATTCAATGGTTGTGCTTCTTGGTCCTTGCGGTTTGGAACAATACCAAATGATCAAGGGTTCCCACAATAGCGGGACTTTTCTCAATTTTCCCCAAGCTGTCAAGGAGTACCTTTGGATTAATTACCAGGGCACAACCAACATTGTTGTGTTGGATAATGTTGGGCTCCACAAAGTGGATCTGGTTGTGTCTGAGTTCCCCCATCAATAAAAACAGCCATTTTGCCAGCCACTGGCTGGCTGACTGCCCAATGAGACTCCTCTTCCTTCCACCCTATTCTCCATTTCTGAACCCAATTGAGGAGGTGTTTGGTTGGATCAAGAATAAGGTGAAACAAGGCCTCCCTCAGGACACTGAGGACCTATTCATTATTCTTGAGGTCAGTCAATTTGCGATGCCACCTGATGTGGTTGCAGCTTTTTACAAGCACTCGGAATCCTTCCTTCCCAAAGCCCTGGCCTCTGAGCCAATCAGATAAATGGGCGCCCCAGTTTTATTTGTTTTTATTTTGATTTATTTTGTTTTTATTAGGACTCAAATTATTGTTTATATATAATAATGTGACGTTTGATTGTATTATAGACATTTAAGAATACTAGAAAAGGTAAGTAAAATTAATTATACTAGATAAGAGGGATTTATTTTTATATGATGCACTGAATATTATTGGCTTTTGCGGTAACAAATAAATAAATAATAAAAAAAGATAGAAAAAATAGTTTATTTAAATAATTGTGAATCATTTTGGTACTTTGACTTTTCTAAGCCATAAATTGGACCTTGCATGTCATCATCTGCTCCTTGGTATTTCAGTGCCACTGTAGCTACACAACAACCAATGATTTTTATGTATTCTTTTCTAATTTGTACTTATGACGCAGGTCAGGTGTATCAAATATATTTGTCAAATCATATTATGAGGGAAAGGTAATTTGAGTTCTTAACAATCACTTGTTTAGAACATAAGTGGAGCAGGTTGTCTGTTGCGGATAAAATCAGTTCCTGATGTTTAACTATGTAATAAAGGAACCTGTACTCAACAAGCCAGCAAATAAAAACATTTTTAATTCTTTTTTATTATTTGAGGTGTTTGCAACTATAACTAAAGTCTTATAATATATTTGTATATATTACTATTATAATTGAACTATTAAAATTTAAATATTAAAAAATCATTATTAAAATTTAAATATTAAAATATCATTATTAATATTAAAATTTAAATATTTAATATTTAAGTTCTAAAACTTTAAATTTAATATTTAAAATAAAAAAATAAAGTTAATTTGCAAGGGAATAAAATTTATTAGGGATATGCAACTTGCAAATGGAATGTGATTATTCTAGGGAATTATACCCCAAAATCAAATTTTTGGCTAAAGCATCTAACTGGATCCACATACTCTTCTGTACGTGGTAGACAACCCTGGATGCAATTGCTAGAGGGGTGGCGCCCTGCACCCCGGTGGTTGCCAAACGCTTGATAAAAGGGAGGCGGGTGAGCAAATTAATTAGTAGATTCTTTTTGGGGGGCACATATTACCCATACAACAATGCCATTGCAAAGAAGTCATACAGGAGTGCTCAACTGTCCTATACCCCTGTGGTGTCTTCTGGTGTTCTAGTGCTAATTAGCATATATCAATTTGTATAGGTACATCTTCCAACTTTTTGACGTTTGTTTTTAATATGCAGTGCAACAGTATTCCTAGGTATACAGTGATGTGAATTCTTTGCAAGGTGTATTTTTGGAGAACATGCATAATTTTTTATATACTTGAGCTAATCTGTTTATATAGGATGTATTGCTGAATTTGAAGATGGTTCCAGAGGGCGCCTGACTTGTATCTGCCCCCATGCCTCTGCAAAAATAAATAAATAAAGGCTTGAAATTATTCACAAGAACTGTGTCCCCAACTTTATTTGATAATGCTTTGAATAATTCATTAAAAATTTTAGTTTTTAGATATTTATTTCCTATTTGAAAGTCATTTTTATTAAGTTTTTTCATATTTGTTGATGTTTGCAAATGGGAATTGTTAAATGCTTTCATAGATATATTCATCAAAGTTTAACTTGATATCCCCGCAAATTTCATTCATCTCTTTGAAGTTGATATTTGCTCCTATTTTGTATACTTCCTTAATCCACAGCAAACACCCTGCAGGTGGTAAATATTCCTTAGCTCTAGCTCTGATATTTGAAAATTTATTCATATTCATTTGAATTATTTTATTTATTTGTTTTACAGGGGCTATCAGTGACTGGTAACCCCTGTAGAACCAACTCGGCGTAAAAGCCGCCACTTCTGCAACCTTGTCCCCATCCCTAGTTATAACTAAAGTAGATATAAGTAAAACATAAAAAAGACTTACTAATTGTTTCCCCTGTGGCCCCTTCAGCCACAGGCGCCCCTTTGGCAAACTTCATGAGTGTTGGCTGCTCTTTATTTATTTTTCTAGGTTTGGTTTTTCTTATATTTCTTGCAACTTGTGCTTCCTCTTGATTTTCATTTGATAAATTTTCAGTATTTTGTGAAGCGCTCCTGCTTCTTGCTTGTGTTTTGTTTTCTTCTGTTTCCATCTGGTTGATTTCCTCTTTATTTGTGTTTATTTTATGTGGGATTTCATTTCCTTCAATTAGTTTGATTGTTTGAGTATTTTTTCTATTGGTTTTTGCAAATTCCCACAAGTTGTAACTTTCACTTTTGAAATCTAACTGCTTGAGTATTTCCTTTTGAAGATTTAAAATTATTTCCTTGTGTTCTTTGTTGACCATTGTTCCCATGCTATTTTTTGCGGTTTTGTTTTGCTAGACCAAGACCCTTCCCTCATTTCCCAGTTTATTTACCACAATTTCTCTTATGTTATGTTCAAGCTTGACCACCTTTTGGAGAGCTGACTCTAATTTGTTGATTAGGCTGTAGATATCTGACATTTTGTTTGAATTACATCAAAAAACTGGTTTTTATAGTACTATCCTCAATGCATGAATATTTTTCATCATTATTAATAACTTAAAGACCATAAATGTAAAGGTATATTAGTATATTGCAATTAGACGTCAACTCTTGATATTTAGACATTGTGTGCATAACTCAATGCATTTTGTTTAATAAATTTAAATAAAAAAGTCCTAGTTTATATTGAAATTTATTAAACAAAACACATTGAGTTATGCACAAAATGTCTAAATATCAAGAGTTGACGTCTAATTGCAATATACTAATATAACTATACATTTATGGTCTTAAGTTATTAATAATGATAAAAAATATTCATGCAAATAATTATATGTCACTGTCTCAGATGTATACCATTTTATTAATTATATGGAATGACAGCAAAATAAAAAATATATTATTGATTATGAATTGAAAGAAATAATATTAACTTTAATAAGTTGTCACAAAGAAAAGATTTATTTTACTCATCAAAGGACAAGAAGGGGAGGGTCTGAGCAGAATGAACATCACCTTCATCTGCGCCTGTAAAAGGGACAGCAACAGAGATAGTGGGGGGATGGGCAGCGGTTTGGGAGTCAGGGTTAGAAGGTGGGTGGCTTGATGGGAGGTTGGAGAGGCAGGGTTGGTTGACTGGGAAGGGACGGCAAGAGCTGATTGCTTCAATTGCCCAAATTCTTTTTCCGTCATGTATGTGGGCTTGAAAAAAAGATGGATGGGCAAGAGGGAAGGCAGGAGTCCTTTCTGGACTTATCACTATCACTTGCATAGAATATGACAAGATCAGATAGGTCTTGGACAAACATGGAAGTGAAAAGCTCATAACTATTATCAATTTGAGTGTACAGTTTGTTGTAGGTGGCAGGCTTTAAGCACCTGAGTGCAAAACCAAAATTGTAAAGACATACATCTGCAAGATGCATATTGGCATGGTTGGTAGGATAGGGCCAACAGGTATGCCCTGCAGCCTTGATTTTTTGGGTTGCCCAATCCTGCTGCTCTATCTTGGCACTCAGTACAACTGTGTACACTTTTTGCTGTGTGGCCCACTCCTCCAGCATGGCCTTGAGCTCCGTCTGGTAGGCATACCCATCTGCGGTGTTCAATATTGCCAAGTAATAATTGATGTCCAATGGGAAAACTGCCAATAAAACACTGACAAAACAATACAAAATTGGGCCGTGCTTATAGACATCATATTGAATACGCTTTTCTCCAAAGTCTTGATTACTTGCCAAAATCTTGGCATATGACAGGAAGATTACGTCATTACAGGCCCTCATTGCCTCCCTTTAATAAAATTGATGATGGTAGAATTGTATGGGTCGGTATCCACCAAACTGGGGTCCTCAAAAACCTGATTGGATAGGATTCTGACAGCAACCACAACTCTATGCATCCACAAATTCACCATTCTCTTATTGGTGAATATGCTGTGGAGTCCCAGTTGGAGACAGACCTGGACCAGGGGCATCTGCGGGTCACGTTTCATAATGGCTATCATAAGGGGATAGGCTTTTTCACCTTCAGTTGAAGTACAGGCACCAGCTGGGGTCTTCTTGGTAGGGGGCCACAGTTGGCGTGGGCTTGCAGGTTTGCAGCCACAGTGAACTTTGCAAAACCTATTGTGGCCGCAATTTCCCCAAGGGACATAAGCATCTCTTGCTTTTCAACCATTTTGAGAACAATCTCTGGAGTGATTAATTTTATTCTGTGTCTTGCAGGCTAATTGGCTGGAGGAGGGATATGTCTGCCCTGAGAACCAGACAGTGACATCTGATTGGCTGTTTCTGGATTCTGGCTTCCATTGGTGGCCCCATGGCTCACTTGGTCAATTCTGGATGCTAGTGTTGCTGTATGATTTGGGTTAGCAGCTGCCTGTGCGTGATGGGCAAACAGGGCCATGCTTGAGGATGCAGGAGAAAGAACACACTCCTAGGTAGTGCTTGTGGAGGGGCCTGCGGGTTGGGAGTGGCCATAGACAGAGGCTTTGCTATTAGAAGACCCAATGTAGCCCTGCATGATTTTGTCAAGTCCAGGGAACAGCTTGTTGACTTGGTTGGTGTTGAAAGAAGACATAATAAATTTTTATTAAAAAACTTAAACTCAAAAAGAGAAGTGTATATTTTAGTCAATTTTATTGTTAAATATGTTAATTTTGTGAATAGTAGGATCTAAATTTTAGCTGCACTAAAATGGAATAGAGTGATTTTTGAGAATGCCAGTGCTTTCTAAAAGAATCAGCACAAATCCACTCTAGATCATTCAACATCCTTTTTGAGACACCCATAAATTATATTTATTTCAAATTCATCTCATTTTTGATTTGAAATCTGGTTCTTGGATTTGACAATCCTGCAATTTCAGATTTGTATATTTTTACATGATTTCTATGATTTGTTTGACATACAGAAAATATTAAATTGTACATAAGAATCCTGCATTTCTGATTCATATATCCCACATTTGTTTGCTAAGTTTTGTCTTTTGTTAGTTGAGTTATCTGCTTGAGGGATTTGGAATTTGCCAATTTAAATAAACCAAAAAAAGTTGAATTATATGGTTAATTTTATTAAATATTTTATTTTTTCACTCAGCTGAGTTTCCCGCAAAAGTGATTTGAAATTTGGACCAAGGATTTGACAATTCTGCATTTTTACGTTCAGGTTCTGAATTTACAGTATAAGACAATCAATTTTTAAAGGATGATATTCAAGATGTGAGGCTTCAGTGCTTCATCTAATCCCAGGCTCTGCAGACTTTCATCTTTATAATATTTTATTTTACAATATTGACAGCATAGTCAGAGCCAGGTATTTAAAGTACTATTTTGTCATATTTCTGGTGTCAGGATTTCTGGATATTGACTAATTAACAGTTTCAACAAAATAACGCAGACCAGCAGTTAATTGCTCTTGGGAAGGGTTTCAATAAAATAATGCAGGCCACAGGTTGTGGAATCAGTGATCAAATCATATCCTGGCGTCAACCTACTCGTGCATTACAATTAATTAATGGTATATGCAATTACTGCTCATTAATTAATCCACCTTGAACCACCACCTCAAACATGCTTCCCATAATAATTACTATTCTAAAACTTTAAATGAATCCTAGAACAAGAGGGCTGTCATATGAACCGGCATCTGCATTACATCTAGAAGGGTCCAACATGGACTGGGCTGTCAGGCCAACCACTCTAAGATAAAAGGATTTGAGCCTATTGTATTAGAGTAGCTCTGATTAAGTAACAATCATCTCCGTAAACTAGTAGCCAACTGCTGGCTAGCTAGCCCTGGAAGTGGCCCAGGTAGACAGAAAGGATACCAATCTGTGAAAGATGTCAATTTAGCCTTCCATTAAAACCACCCCAAAAAGGGCCGGGCCTCCTGCCGTGTTGCCCTAATGCTACTTCAGTCTCCTTTAGCGTTGTGAGCTAACTCGGATAAAACGCAGGCAGGCGGGCCGCCTTAAAGCCAGTCCATTAGAATAAAAGACTGATGATTTCTTAACAACTTGATGATCAATCCAAGTCTTATTCCCTCAATGTGATCCTCTCTTAAGTTCTATTAGTGGAGAGCAAAAGATGATACTGTTGTTATAAAGTATAATTATCAATAGCAAAATATAGAGACAACTTATGAACCTATATCCAGAAGTAGGAAGAATTGTCACAAATCCTTCGGGCCTTGGGCCCTGTCAGACTTGCTACTTCTGATGACAACAAAATATTCCGGGCCAAAGGTTATGCCAAAGTCACAGGTTCTCTGTACTTTCCTAATGTTAGAAGACTTAGGATATCAGCTGGCAGATGATAAAATACCATGGTCTGCAGATTTTCTGACATCTGGGTTTAAGTGACTATAATGACCTGCTCACCCAGAAGGTTGTTTCTGAAAAACTTTATTAGTTGCTATTTTACATGTTAAATACAGAAAATAGTCATCACATCCCTAGCCTGCCTTTTTGTCACTCTGCCATCTTTACACCTATCACATTAATGACAGAGAAACAGTACACAGCATTTTATAATGCAGCAAGTGCTACTAGAACTGAGGTTTTAACTTTCTCTGTACATATTCAAATATCTATATCATCTAACTTACAGTAGTTTTAAAAGCTATGGCGACAAGCAAAAATTCTTCAGATTTAAACAAAATGATTTCAGATTTAAACAAAATCCAACTCTCAGGTTAAAATATATACTCTGTTAACAGGGTTTATTGGCGTTAATGGGCAAAATGGGTCAACACAGCAACAAAAAGCTCACACACAAAGCAAAACCATCCAAAATACTGTAAATTCAGAACCTAAAGATAAAAATGCGGGATTATCAAATTCTTTTGCATAAACTACCAACTTACTGGAATATTTTTCATCCTTTTATATAGAAAAGCAAGTTGTTCTGGGATGAAAATTACTCCATTAAGTTGGTGAGTTCATGCAAAAGAATTTGACAATCCTGCATTTTTACCTTTAGGTTCTGAATTTACAGTATAATCCAAAATACATTGATTCACAAACAAAATGGTGTGAGTTAACTTTTGGTGTACATATGTTTACTATGTGAATTGGTGACAAAATACACCCAAGCAAGGTGTGTCAAAACTCAATCCAAAAACAAAACACAATAGCAACTCACAATGTAAACAAAATCACTCACGCAATATGTGCAATGGATTGTAATCATGAATGATACCAAGGTATCTAAAATAAGACACAAGATCTGAAACATAAATTTTAAAAATATTGTGTTGGGTGTTTGAATTTGGCAGTAAAATCTAGGAAAATGAGTGGATTTTTTTGAGTATTCTAAAATGGGCGTTGTAACACCAAAAACAACTAACTAAGAAATAAAAAATCTATAATTGGGATATTGGGTGGGAAAAAAATAATAATTGAATATCCATAAACAAATAAAAGCAAAAATTAAAAAATAGAGAGTAACTTAATTAAGTTTTATTTAATATTTTATTAAATTCTAAAAATGGAAGGAACACAACAACAGACTACCATTGCACCTGTTGTGCACCGCAGTTGTGGTCGCCCCCACGGGTCAAAGAATAGACTTAGTACAACACAAGTGCCTACTCAGGAGGGAGGTGGGAGAGGAGAGTTCCATAGTGACGCTGCACTGACACAGCCGGTTCAAGGAGCACATTTTATATTTATGAGAGAAAAGTTAGGCCTATAAGGAAAGAGCTTGAAGTTAAAAATCTGCGCATTAATCTTTCATATTTGATGAAAGATGGGAAGTTGTATATTTCACCTTTAACATTTGAAAGTTTCTCAGAATATTCTGAGATAACTTATCATTTGAAATCATGTGATGATACCAGAGAAATAAAAATATCAGAAGATGCTAGTGGTGCATTAGGGCAAGTTCATGAAGTAGGGCAGCTTACTAGAGGGTGTATTTTAAATAGAGTTATCAGTCTTTCAAAAACAACAACCTTTTTTTCTGAAACAAACTAAGAATATTTATGATGAGCCAAAGATAGGATATTAGCATTTATAGGTTTAGGGCTGCTATTACTCTCCCATGCAACTCATCATAAATATTTTTGGTTTGTAGTTTGTAGTAGCACTTAAGATATTTTCAGTAATACTATAAGTTGCAATTTTCAATTCTAAAATTGATGCCTTATTTTTTAAAAAAAATCATTTAAGCCCAAGATCAATTAAAGTTTTGGAATTTGTTGATTGTATTTTAAGCTTTCTAAATAATTTGAATATGAATAATGAAATTAAGTTATAAAAAGATAAATCTGGCGCCTAGGCATAACAAGAAAAATAATGACCCATATGTTTTACGCTCATCTCAATATGTGTTGTTTGCTTTGTGTTGGCATTGTTTCCTTGATTACCATATTATTTTTAGCACTTGACATAGCCCCTTGTGAAAACATTAACAACAATTTGGTGATCATCTAAATTTGAATTAGAAAATTATAGGTTAACTTTTTTAGATAAAGTTGTTACTGGTTCAAATTCAAAACCTTAATGATAAACTTTAAGCCAATCAGGAGCCAAGTGATAAAGTGATTATTGTGACATAAAGGGACATTCAATAATTCTTTGATGCATGTGCGCTAATTAATATGATTGGCTGGATGTTTTGCCATTGTACGCCATTGCCGCTGTGGCAAGTTGTTGATGGACTAGTGCTAACCCAGCAGCTGATTGGGCACTAGTCCATCAACAACTTGCCACAGCGGCAATGTCGTACAATGGCAAAACATCCAGCCAATCATATTAATTAGCGCACATGCATCAAAGAATTATTGAATGACCCTTTATGTCACAACAATCACTTCATCACTCGGCTCCTGATTGGCTTAAAGTTTATCATCAAGGTTTTGAATTTGAATCAGTAACAACTTTATCTAAAAAAATTTAACCTATAATTTTCTAATTCAAATTTAGCTGATCACCAAATTGTTGTTAATGTTTTCATAAGGGGCTATGATTGGATGCTAAAAATAACTATGTTCAGGATCTAGATACACACCTTAGTAAATATATGATTTTATAGAAATAAGCTGAACATAAAGAATAAAGCCAACTATAAACAAAGAGAACACAAACAATTGAAATTCAAAATAAAGATAATATAAATAGAAATTTTCTGGGACCAGGGGTTTATTGAGGCGGGAAAGAGTGATGCCTAGTAGGCAGAATGGCGCAGGAAGGAGGACGTAGAGGCGGTGCTGGCCTGGGGGGTCTGGGATTGGATGGGTTGGGTTTGTGGGCGGGGGTGTTGGTGGCGGGGTGGAGGCAGGAGGATTGCGTGTGATGGCCGCTATATACTGCTCATTGTACTCCTCATCAGTCATTGGATGGATGGTCTGGTAGATGGCTGTGGCACAGGGTGGGAGGCGCTTATCCTTGCGTGATTGGTTGCCCATGTTCACATGGAAAACCATTTGCGCAAACAAATCAGCCACCATTTGGTGACCAAAGAGAAAATTGTGATCAAGGACCCCAAGATAGAGGTTGTTGAAAGCCTGAGGGCGGCGCTCCTGTAGTGTATCTCTAATGTTGAAGAAGACAACATCAGCCAGATGGATGTTGGCATGGCCAGCAGGGTAGACTGAGGCCTGGTGCCTGCGTCCCTGGATAGCCTTGAGGGCAGTGGAGCTTCCCTCCATCTGGTGGCTCAAGAAAACCCGGTATTTGGAATTTGAGCCATCCCAGGAGTTGAGCAATCCACCAAGGATGTGGCCATATGAGTACCCATTGATGAAATCAGGGTTTGTCTGATAGTAGACAAAACCCTTGGCTGAAACATCCAGAAATGTACCAATGAAAGTCCCCTTCTTGACCTTCTTCCTTCCATTCTTGGTGGCGGCTTTTTCTTGGGTGCCAAAATCATCAAAAGCTATGGATAACTTATAGTAAGAGATGAACATGACATCATCTGACAGACTAGTCAGGCATCATACCAGGGTGGATTTAATGGCGGGATCATATGGGAAATCCTCAGTGCCATCTCATTGGTTGCCGGCAAAATTGGTAAGAACCCGTATGGAAGCTATCTTCCCATACATCCAGAACTGCACCATGCGCTTGGAGACCCATATGTTATGGTGCGCAAGCTGCTTCCAGACCTGGGTCAAGGGAAGCTTGGGGTCCCGCTGGAGGAGGTCAAGCATTATTGGGTAGGCCTCAGTTATCTGGGACTCTGTGGCCTTCTTTGGCTTCTTGGCTGTCCCAATCAGATTCCCCTTATTCATTAGGTTGTTGAACTCCCGCATTATGGTGGCTCGGGTAAATTGCAACTGGGCGGCAATCTGATCCCAGGACAGACCCTGCAGGTTGAGTGCCACAATTTCCTGAAGAATTTGGGCGGTGATGATTTGTCGCTTGGGGCGCTGGGCCGGGGGAGCTGAAGCCTGATTGGCTGAGGGGGGAGCAGGTTGGCTGGTGGCAGAAATATGTTCCAAATCAGGGTTGTCATCCTGATTGGTTAGTTGACGGGCAGCTTGTGCAGGGGTGGGTGTGGGAGCAGGGGCAGAGCTAGACGCTAAGTGACTCTCAAACAAGTCAAAGCCATAGGGGTTGGTGGTAAGGTACAGATCAGCTTCCTTGTTACCCGTCTCAAAGTCTTGGGTGTAAACAGGTGCCTCTATGTTCTGAGCCTTGCCTCCATTGAAGCTGGCTTGGCTGCTGGCGCCGTTGAAGATGTTGTTATTAAAAACCATTGTAAAAAACCTAGGATAAAATCACTAAAAGTAGAAATTTTGAAATTTAATGAATTATTTTTATTGGAATCACAAGTTCATATTTGGAAAGTTCTCAAAACCTTTTCATACAAATCTGGAGCCATGAAAATGGATAAAATGCCTCTAGTCCTAAATTGGATAGCTGTTGATTGGCTTTTAAACTGTTATTTTTCTATTTTAGGCTACTCATACTACACATCTTGTGTGAGTTCATTTTGTTTTGTGCTTGTGTAATCTTGCTTCTAGATTGCTCCAATTTTGTTTCACTTTAGTCCTTCTGTTGGTGCCTCATATGAATCCTGCTTGGATTATAATATACTCCGGAACAGCATCCATCCATTTTAGTTGTTGTGTCAGTTCATTTTGTTTGTGGTTTGAACTACACCGCTTGATGTTTGATATAATTTTGTATGATGGGCTAGTGAAATTTTTTTTGGTTTGACAGTTCATTTATTAACCAAAAATATTTAAATTAATTGTATCCTGAATCTTGCGTGACTTGGATTTTGTTTAAATCTGAAGAATTTTTGCTTGTCACCATAGCTTTTAAAACTACTGTACATTATTCTGCCCCTCCTCATTTGATCTAACTAGCCATGCTTAAACACAAACCTCATATAGCTACCCATCTAGTTTTGAAGTAATATTTTCATACCTTGTGTGCATCTTGAATTTCTGCAACCTTGCCACAAATAACATTTTGGTTATAATTATAAAGCAAGGACAAAAAATCAAACATTGGTCCCTACACTCTGCGGCCTAGAAGCTCATAGGGTCAAGGACCTAGCTGCCTGAATTTTTTTTGGCTCAAATATGTGGGTTGTTTGATAAGCAGTCTGTAAAGCAAATGAGTTTTTCTGAGACCATAAAGTTTCAAAGTCAAGAGTGTGCTACCTAAGTCCAAGACCCAAAAAGAAGCAGCTGCTTATCAAAAAAAGATTTTGGCAAAACTCAAATCTACATCTCCCAATGAAAGTCAGCATGTATTATCTCCCAGTATTAAGGCCAGAGTACATTTGGCCAGGCTGCCTGATCTTGGGAATAAAGTTATAAAACTGAAGCATCTCTGTACAGTAATTTTCAAACCTGTTGAAATAAACAAAACAACTCAGCCTAAAAACAAAATCAAAAATCAAGAAATTGATATTAATTTACAATAAATTTGGATCCACTTTAATTTTTTAGACTTTGTTGTTTTGTTTATCTCAACAGGTTTCAAAACTACTGTATTTATTCTCTATTACCTGCTAATCAAGAGTCATTCAAACCTGAAAACCACCTGATAACCCAGTTTCCTAACACTAGACTGTCCAAGGTCCAAAATTTTGCACTTACTGATAAGGCTTGAAAAGATAGTATAAAATTTTTGTCAAAAATAAAAAGGATGTTATTGTTATTCTGATAATAAAGTTAAATAAACTTTTGGTTCACACAAATCTTACTGTATTTAGTTTTTGTCTTCTATTAGCTTCACACAGTTTCTGTAGGCTTCAGAGCTCCCATCAATTCTTCTGCCAATTTTGCAGCCTTTCTGCTTGTGTTATTTTTTCAGAAAAAGCACATTTTGAAATTGTTCACTTTATCAACTATTCTCTGACTTCATTCTATTTCAGATTGACCCTAGAAAACATCTTAATTGCTGATCTCTTGTCAAGAACTAAAGAGCCAGAAACCTTTAACTGTGAGGAAACTTGTTGCATAGTGCAGCTCAGACTCTTCTGCAATAAGTACAACTATGTGCCTGCCTAGTAAATATAACTCCTCCTTGACCCTGTGGCCTAACTGTTCATAGGATTTTGTTGTTGCCACTGAAGCCACTTTTACTTAGCTTTTTGAAGTATTATATATAACTCTGACTAGCTTGGTAAACTTTATGGTCCCTATTTCAGGGTTATGGTCTCTGTTTGGTCAATCTTTCTATTACAGTATCAAGTCAGCCACTATCATGTGATAGGCTCTTCTCTCTGGCCCAGTAGTCATGCTGCCTGTGTCAAATAGCGCCTCACTCAGCAATTAATATCATGACATTTAGTTGCCTCCAGTAACTTATAGACAGAATACTGCCTGTCGCTATCAACTATCACCACTATAGGACATACATCTGTTGTCATACAAATTTACTAACAATTAACTATTCATCAAAGATGTCTAACTATGCTTAAAATAAGCATAATAATTTTTCAATATCCAAAAATCTTGACATTTTGTGTTTGAAAATATCACTTTTACAACTGGCTCTATTTTGTTATCTGACTGTAGCATTTTTTCTACCTGATTAATATATCAGTTGGTTTAAATTGCTTTATAATGTAACTTGTTCAATTTTATTTTGAATATGAAGTTTTTTGTTGGCTGTCTCAGTTCTGGGATTGTGTATTTGATTTGCCTATTGATACATATATTAATGTTAATCTATATTAAATCACAAACTTAATGTTTATTTTCATTCAGTATACAACTTATAATTGCTCTAAGCTGACTTTGGCTTGTCTATCTTAACAGCTGTAAAAAGTACAAAAAATGCTTATATCACTTAGAAACATTTGTAGAAAGATAGTCACATTTGTAAGCTCTTATTTCGCAATTATCCAACCTGTTCACACTTTTTATGAGCTGATTTAAAGCTACTCAATTAGTTGTCTTAGTAAAACAATTTATTTCTTATTTTCTACTAACTTTTTGAATTTCAAAAATCTAAACCAAACCTTGCTGTAGTTCAAGTCAGATTCCAATGGTTTTTAGTTAAATTTTCTATCAGTTCATGCCAAGCCATGTTAATTTTTTGTGCTGGGTTCCAACCTAACTCGATTTCTAATCCAGATCATTCAAAAATGAGAAAAAAATTAGATGCCCAAAAAACGAGTCAATCTAATTCTAGAATAGTTTTCATCCAATTTCTTCAATGAACTCAGATGGAATCAAGAGCCCAATCTTTAAGGAAAAAATGTCCAGACTTAAGGGTAAACCGAGGTAATGTTCGTCTGACTCGTCTAAATGAACAAAAAGCTCGATCCGTTAGTCCCAATAAACTATGAGATATTTAAAGTTCGTTCCCTTTAAATGTTCAGCCTCTTAATCTCTTATTCATCTGAGCTCAAATGGTAAAATAACTTAATAAACACTTCTAACATCAAAGACTTTCGTCAAAGTCGTTAAAAACAAGGCTTACTTCAAGCGTTTCCAAACCAAGTTCCGCAGAAGACGTGGTAAGTAGCAGATCTATTATCTTTTAAAGAATTGAAAAATGATGATCAAATTAAGTGCATAGTTCAGCAGAAACCCCATGTTGAATCTTCATCGTTATTAGTCTTTCGCTCCTATCTGAGTTTATTTAACTTTTTAAAATGTTTCTTTATTGCTTGAACTAATTTTTAAAAGAGGGTAAAACCGACTACTATGCTCGCAAGAAGCTAGTCATCCAGGCTAAGAACAAGTACAACTCTCCTAAGTACAGACTGGTTGTTCGTTTCACAAACAAAGATGTCATTGCCAAGTAACCTATGCCAAACTTCAGGGTGACTTTGTTTTAGCCGCCGCTTACTCTCACGAGCTCCCCAAATATGGCATCAAGTGTGGTTTGACTAACTGGACGGCTGCATATGCAACTGGTCTTCTCGTTGCTCGTCGCGTTCTCACTAAACTTAACCTCGCAGATACCTATGAGGGTGTCACAGAGCCTGATGGTGAGGTCGCAATGACTGAAGCAGTGGATGATGCTCCTCGTCCTTTCAAGTGCTTCCTTGACGTTGGTCTTGCTAGAACTTCTACTGGAGCTCGTGTCTTTGGTGCCATGAAAGGTGCTTCCGACGGTGGTCTTTACATTCCTCACAGCGAAAACCGTTTCCCTGGTTATGATGCTAGCTCTAAGTCTCTTGACACTGAGGTTCTCAGAGAATACATCTATGGTGGACACGTTGCTGAATACATGAGGATACCTTGAGGATGATGATGAGGAGCGCTTTAAGGCTCAGTTTGCCAAGTACCTTGAAGAAGGCATTGGTGCTGATGACCTTGAGGACATCTACACTAATGCATATGAGAAGATCCGCGAGGATCCTCTCCATGAGAAGAAGGGAACCAAGGAAAGCCGAAACCTTACCTTCCGCAAAAAGCGTCTCACCTACGTCCAGCGCAAGCACAAGATCCAACAAAAGATCGACCATGCTCTCCGCAAGGCTGCTCAGGAGTAAAAATAAAAAATATAGTTATCTCAACTTCTCTATAATATATTAGTACAACTAATTGTAGGATTATCAATGCATTTAACTAGTTTGAGAATGAGTCAGTCTAAGATGCTGATGGGCTATTTACATATATTATAAATTATTTTGAATATACATGTGGCTTATAAGAAATGACAAAAAAAGACCTGCATTTGATAACTCCATTTACTGTGCCAGCCAACAAAAAATTATAAAGCTTAAAAGATACATGCTTTATAAATAATCACTTTTTTTAAAAACTATTCTAGTTTTTTCAAGGAATTGACCCTGCTTTAAAAACTACTTTTTTTAAAGTACTAAATAATATTGCATAAGTTTATTTAAGCAAAATGACTTTGTAGTTCAATATTAATTCAAAGTTTTTGTTACCAACTGGTAAATTTTTGATTTGTTATAAATTTAAACACCTAAAAAAAAGAGATAAATTTTTATCATTTACAATATATTTTCAAAAAAATCTATATTATTTGGTAATAATAAGTTTTATAAAGATACTAAATACTGTGAATTTATTGTTTTAATTATTGTGAGAACTGAATAATAAATTTCTTGAATTATTATTATGGTGAGTATTTATTGCAGAGTCAACTAATTTTGGGTCTGTTACTTAACAATAAAAACAGTATTAAATTGTGATAGTTAGGTTATCTTTTAAATTTTAAGTCAAATAAAAGCTTAATAATCATAACACTGTACATTTATAAACAACTCTTTCAAATTATTTCTCTCTCATTAGTTTAACCTTAATAAGGGTGAAAACTACTGCATGCCTTCTCAAATCAAAAATGAATTAAGTTCATGTTTATTCACAAAGTCTAACATGATTTATCTTTAGTTAAGTCAAATAAAAACAACACAATATAAAGTAGAGCTTATTTGCCTAGATTACAGATCACTATCTACTTCAGGCCTGTTTGATAATTGTTATTGCACCAGAAATTGGGCTATCACAGCTCTAGCCTCGATAAAAGATACCTTATATTAGAAAATAAAACAATGAAACAGCTTTTAGTTTGTAAAATACAAGAGTGTAACTAGTTAATAACTAAATTTTATTCACAAAACAAATCTGAAACCAATTGTCATTGCCCAAGCTGTAGTCATCTCATCAGTGCTAGGAGCCACAAGACAAGACTGTAGGGCTATGCACATAACTGGTGCAAACTTTAATATGTAGCTAACAGTGATATCTCATAATTGCTGGTACCCAACTTGTTTCTGAAATCATTGTTCATAGATATCTTGTTATAACATTATGATATCATTATGAGCATTTTAAATATAAATTTTACTATAAAATGACCAGAATGATACAATAGTACTGAAAATAAGTTATTAAAAACAGTGTCAGAAACATGATATGTACCTGGTTGCTACATCCTCATACAAAAGTTACTGCTTCAGTAAATCTTATTTTGATGATATATAAAAAGCTATATTTATCATAGTCTTCATATTTGATTATTAGTGAAACAATCTTATAAAGATGTTGCAGTCATTTCTTTTGTTGATGTTTGATAGGAGATGTCAGGAATATTCCTGACACTTATAGTTGTGTAACTAACAAACTGTCACCCGCCATCAACATGAAGGCACCCACTGTCACCAAGCAGACGCTTGCTGCCATTGAGCAGATGCCCACTGTCACTGCACATGTGCCTATCACTCTTGCCAGCCCCACCTACAAGTCATTCTCAAACCAGGCACCCATAAGCCAGCATATCACCTGCCAGCCTTTGCTCTCTCATGCCAGCAGGCCAGTCCCCATCCACTCCTTTAGGAAATAGCCAAATCAGAAAACCAGGAAAGGCAATTTCCCCAAAGCCAAACTTGAGAGGAACTTTTGCCCAATTTGGGAGTTTATCAAATAAGAAATAGACTGACAGGCTCTTCAACAGTGAAAATCATGCACCAAATTCAGTAAATGAAATTGGATGCATGAAAAAGGCCCAACTTGCACTATGTTAATGCAAACTGGGATCCAGCCAAACCTTCTCAATTACCAGTCATCCAAGCCAATCCAGAAAAGTAAATAACAGATGCAACTCAACTCTTGGTTCCTCAATGCTATGTCTTCCAATAATCATGCCTTGCAGGTCCACTAGTATAAATAAAGACAAACCCCTCAATGATAGTTTGTGTTATCATTGAGTGAATATCCTTCTCAATATTATCACATTAACCAATCCTTTACCTAGGCTAAGCAAATAACCTTACTAAACTCATTCCCTTTCCCAAGTCAGAAGATCAACTATATCATTTTCACAGCTGTCTTGACAGCTTATCTTGGGATAGAAGGCAACCAGCCAACCTATGCTCAGTTTGGTCCTGACCCACAGAGACCAAAAAAGATATCATACAATGAGCCAACTCACCTCAACTTAATGAACTTGTGGACATCTCTGGTGTCATCTCAACCAACTCTCAACTTGGCTAAATATGTGATCCCCACAGTTATGCTACTGTATCTTGCCGGCAGTCTTAGACAATGCAACATCCTTGCCAAAGCCTTCTGTCAGCCAATAAACCTCTATTCAACTGTTTACGTCTTGAACAGCTTTGAGCCACCTGACCTGTTATCTTATGTTACTAAAGTTTTACCCTCAATACTTGGGTATTGCAGGAGGTGGTAGGTCAAGAGATAAGGTGAAAATAAGGTTCTCTTGAACTGAGATAAAACAACTTACTACATTGTCAGAATTTTTATTGCTTTTAGCTATATTAGATAAATTAAAAGAAAATGATGTGTGACTATAAGAAAGAGTTTCACTAATTAAGAAAGAATTTTTGTTAGAACTGTAAAGTAGTATAAACAAAGTAGCAAGGTAAAAAATTAGGCCTAAATAAGGATAAAATTCATTATTTCATAAACTTTAGTTGATAATGTCAACAATAAGAAACATTGTTAATTTTTCTGCTATATTCTGTTAAAAACTAGATAAGCTCTTTATTTCTGACATCATTATTTTCAGAAAAATAATTCTAACATTATGGTATCTTTTTAGGTTTAAAATAAACTTTATACTTTTAAAATCCTAAAATCATACCCGAATGTTGGAATTCTGTTCCTAAAAAAAGAGTTCAGAAATAAGATGAACACCAAAAACTGGGTATTGACTTTGTAGGCAATCCCAGATTGGCTGAAATAGAGTCATTTTTATTTGATTGGGTGACTGAAAAATCTTATTGAATAATTAAGATGACCAACTCATTATTTTTATCACCTGAAAGGTGACTGCAAGGTTATATGTTTTTTAGATCCATTTTGGCCTTGAGTTTAGGAAGTTCTGGCCAATTAAACTTTTTTCATTTATAATTGTTGTTTTTAGACATATTTTTCAGGTTTTTTTAGCCTTAAAATTTATAACTCATCAGGCTGATTAATGGGCTTAATTCTCATAATTAAAAATCAATTTTACAGCCAATCAGTCAATTGTCTGATTTTTTTATGAAATTTCTGTATTAAAACAAGAAAGCACACATTCTGGTCTATTCTGGGCCCTGACACTAATACCACTATAAAGTGGTATTAGTATTTTTACTAAATGTATTGATGTATAAATTAAAAAATAATATAATGTATTGTAAATTTATAACATAATGGCAAAAATATGGAATTGTCAAATTCTAGAACCAATTTTTGAATCACAGTTATGGTTTGGCCTTTTTTAATTAAATTGATTTTTGGCATTTTATTTTAACGTTTTGAATTATGAATATTGTATATATTTTGCAAATTTTAAGTCAAGCTGTATATGCCAAGTGGACAAAATGAATCAACTGGAATCAGATATGAAGTGTTCAGATTCATCAACCATTTTCATTAAGTTTACAGTAGTTTTTAAACCTGTTGAGATAAATGTAAAATCCCAGTCTAAAAATGTATACTGTAAATTCAGAACCTAAACTTAAAAATGCAGGATTGTCAAATCCTTGGTCCAAATTTCAAATCACTTTTGCAGAATAGCCTTTTTTTAATTAAATTGAATTCTTTGTATTTTTATTTGAATTTTTAAAAATGCAGAAACTCATAGACACTTTGCAAAGTTCAAGTCAAACTGCATATTTCCAATGGACAAAATAATTAACTGGAATTGGATTTGAAGCATTCTTATCCATCAACCATTTTCATTAAGTTTACTATGTTTTTTGAAATTGCAGAATTGTCAAATCCAAGAACCAAATTTCAAATCACTTTTGAATGCCACTAGTAAACTCAGATATTAATTGCAGGAACTGGAATCCAAATTGAATGTAAAGTAAGAAACTAGGACAAATCAACCCAAATCAAGAAGCTCCACTCTGGATAAAATCAAATGAAAAATCCAATCTTAACAACCATGTTTAGACATGAAATTAAGTGAAATGTAAAATTGTCTAAACTGGAAATGATGTAATATTCTTCACTCTAAATCACTAATATAACAACCACAAAACCCATATAAGGATATATGAGCTACCCTCCTGATGACACAGGAATTTTCTAAAAGTTTTTTGGCCCCTGGCTACGCTGGAGGCCAACAAATCTTTTTCAAGGAAGAAGGAGAGGGGCAAAGATAAACCATCAGTTTATTACACTATGTATTCATGTATTGCTATTAAGAATACTTGATTGCAATAGATTTTTTAAAACGCTAATAGTAAAATGAAATTATATATTACAATCTATTTTTATCATGTTGTCTTTTTCTTGGTGTGTTGACAGTTCATTTGCTATTAATAATGTGTTGCATTCAATTGGATAGTTTCACCTTCAGTTGCCTTGGCAATAGGAAATCAAGTTGCCTCTGCAATCACAGTTGGTCTTGGGAGCCAACATGATTTTCTATTGCCAAGGCAACTGGAGGTGAAACTATCCAATTAAATGCAACACATTATCAACAGCAAATAAACTATCAACACCCCAAAGAAAAGGCAACATGATAAAAATAGATGGTAATATATAATTCTACTTTATTATTAGTGTTTTAAAAAAATCTATTGTAATCAAGCATCTAAATTTTAGCTGTCCTGAAATGGAATAGGGTGATTTTTGAGAATGTCTATGATTCCTAAAAGAATTAGCACTAATCCACTCTAGATCCTTTAGAATCTTTTTTGAGACATTCATAAATTATATTTATTTTGAATTCACTGCAATTATGATTTGAAATTTGGTTCTTGGATTTGACAATCCCGCAATTTCAGATTTTTTAGGTTTTTCATGATGTCTATGATTTGTTTGAAATACAAGAAATCTCTAATTGTACATTAGAATTCTGCAATTCTGATTCATGTATCCTGAATTTGTTTGCTGTGTTTTGTCTTTTGTTATTTGAGTTATCTGCTCAAGAGATTCAAAATTTGCCAATTTAAATAAATCAAAAAAGTCAAATTAAATGTTTGATTTTATTAAATATTTTATTTTTCACTCAGCTGAGTTGCCCGCAAAAGTGATTTGAAATTTGGACCAAGGATTTGACAATTCCGCATTTTTATGTTTAGGTTCTGAATTTACAGTACAACTCAGTCTAAAAATGAAATAAAAATTTAAGAAATTTATATTACATTAAAATAGATTTGGATCCACTTTGATTTTGTTTTTAGACTGATTTGTATACATTTTTAGACTGAGATTATATGTTTATCTCAACAGGTTTGAAAACTACTGTACAGTAGTTTTAAAAGCTATGGCAACAAGCAAAATGAACTCAGATTTAAACAAAATCATTTCAGATTTAAACAAAATTCAACTAGCAGGTTAAAATATACACTCTGTTAACAGGGATTTTTGGCGCTAATAGGCAAAATGGGTCAACACAGCAACAAAGTACTCACACACAAAGCAAAACCATTCAAAATGAAATCCAAAATACATGGATTCACAAACAAAATGGTGTGAGTTGGCTTTTGGTGTACATATGTTTACTATGTGAATTGGTGACAAAATACACCCACACATGGTGCGTCAAAACTCAATCCAAAAACAAAACACAATAGGAACTCAAACCACAAACAAAATCACTCACACAGTTTGTGCAATAGATTGTAATCAAGAATGATACCAAGGCATCTAAAATAAGACACAAGATCTGAAACATAAATTTTAAAAATATTGTGTTGGGTGCTTATATTTGGCATAAAATCTGGGGAAAAGGGTGGGAATTATTTTGGGTATTCAAAAATGGGCGTTGTAAACCAGAAACAACTAATTAAGAAATAAAAAATCTATAATTGGGATATTGGGTGGGAAAACCTCTAATTAAATATCCTTATTCAGATAAAAGCAAAAATTAAAATTAGGGAGTAACTTAATTAAAATTTATTTAGTATTTTATTAAATTTTAAAATGGAAGGAACACAACACCAGAGTACCAATGCACCCGTTGTGCGCCGCGGTTGCGGTTGCCCCCGCGGGTCAAAGAATAGACTTAGTACAACACAAGTGCCTACTCAAGGAGGAGACAGGAGAGGAGAGTTCCATAGTGACGCTGCACTGAAACAGCCAGTTCAAGGAGCACAAGCTGCTAGGGTGCAGAGCATAAACCCTCGGGTCCCAAAGCTGACCCGGAAGCCCACCAAGGTCACCACTACCAAAATGGTTAGAAACAAGGAGGTAGAACTTACTTTGTATGTGTTTGACGCTGTGTACCGGCAAGAGTCGGTCCTGTCAGCCATGCTGGAGAAGGTGAAGCCTGTACTTGATACTAGCTATGAGCCATACATAAGCAATGGCAATCAGGAGGACAACAAGGAGCCCAAGTTCTTTCAAACTGATGAGGGACAACTGGTGCGCAAGAAAGTTGCAGCCTTCTACAACAAGGTGCCTATGCCCTGTGCCTTGCCCAATGCCAACGAGTCAATCCCCACTGCTAAAAAGCCCGCTCAGAAGCGCATCCCTGACATCAAACACATTATACTGCTTAATCTAATGTGTGAATCAGGCAATTACAAGGCGGCTGCCATTGTTGGGGTGGATCCCAAGTACGCCTCAAAGACCTTCAACAAGAACCTCAACACAGGTCAAGTCCTTGCTGCGGAGAAATCCTTGCACGTGTTGACCATGCTCACAAAGGAGCACAAATGGGCAATCCGCCAGTGGATAACCCAAGATTGCCATCTTGAACTGCAAATATACAGGCCATGGTCAAGTCCGCTTTTGGGGTTGAGGCCTCAATTTCCTTCTATTATCATTTGGTCAAGGAAATGCAATTTTCCTGGAAAAAACTTGGGATATCCCCATACAATTGGAACAGCCCAGCCAATATTGAGACCCGGAGAAAATACGCAGAGGCGTATACTGCCCTAAAAGCCAAGGGGACAGTCAAATTTTACTACATTGACAAATCAGCATTTGCCTTGTCAATGCACAATGAGTATGGGTATGTCCCCAGAGGCTTCAATGACGGGATGGCTTGGCGTGCTGCAGTCCGTGCCACAGCATATTCAATGGTGGCTCTCCTTGGTCCAAAGGGGGTTGAGCTCTACCAAATGATATTGGGATCTCACAATAGCTGGACCTTCCTGTCATTTTTCCGATTGGTCCAGGAGCACCTGAGGCGCATGAGCCCGGGCTGCACCAACGTAATTGTGTTGGACAATGTTAGTCTCCACAAGGTGGCGGATATTCTTGAAGAATTTCCATCAATTGACACAAGCATTGCAGTGGGCCCCCGGCAATTGGCCACGGTAAATATGCGCCTTCTCTTCCTCCCTGCCTATTTGCCCTTCCTAAATCCAATCGAGAAAAACTTGGGTGGCTCAAGCGAGTTGTCAAGCAAGGAACCCCAACTGGGACAGAAGACCTTTTTGATTTACTGCAGGCCGGGATCCATACCCTCCCAGCTGAGACCGTGGCCAAATTCTATGGCCACACTGATTTGTTTATCTCTGCGTGCCTTGCAAACCAGCCAATCAATTAAAGGCTTAGCTTGTCTGACTTTTTTATATTCTCTAATTTACTATTCAAGATTTATTAAAAATCATTTTATATTTAGATATTTCTAAGCCTGTAATCACTTTCAGAAGATCCATCAATAGATTTAAGTAATTTATTTATTTTATTGTATATTATTTTATTATGCCATCTAAGGGTATCCCAAATGCTTGATACTGGATTACACAAATGCGTTAATATCACATTTGGAAAATAAATATAATAATCAAAAAAGTTAATGTAATGTGTCCAAATCAGAAGTAGATTTTATTGAAATATATTATTATACTTTTATTAAGACCTTCTCTGGGATATATTCTGCAGATCTTTTTTGCTAAAATAAGAATTAGAAAAATTTATTATAATAAAAATATTATAAATTGCAATGAAATTATTTGGAAGAGAGAATTTATTAAGATTGCCTATAGTGAGTTTGGCAGTATGTACCCACCCCACAATGGAGGTGGCGCACAACCTCCACCGCCACACCGTGGACAGTGGATACACCCTGGTTAAAATATTCTCGCCTGCTGATAAAAGGGAGGATGATGAGATGGGAGTGAAGCAGCAGCTTCTCAGGCGGGGCCGCAAACCCGTAGATTCCTGCCAGGACCAGGGCGTCCTGGATAACATGGCCAACTGAGTTGTAACCTGGGGAGACTTTTTTCCTGTTGAGAGCAAGTCGGGCCTTGTCAATCCCCATAAGGATCCCGTCCAGGTCCTATACGCTGGTGCTCATTCCAAAGTAAAACAGGAACCCCAGGTAAACCACCAAGTGAAGCCTTTGCCCAGCAAAGGCTTCCGTAAACTCACACAGCTTATTGTATACTGCTCTTATTTTTTTCTCGTGTTTTGTTTTGCCAAAGGTAAGATCCATAGCTTCTGGGACCCCCGTCTTGTTGGCACTCCAGGCCAGCCCAAAGTCTGCCAGGAGGATTTTAGTCTTCTTCACAGCTGTTGCATCTGCTTCAGCCAGTTTTTCTACCGCACACCCAAAGTTCTCCAGCAAGTAGGACAGGGTGTGCTCCACTGGGAAGCAGAAGCAAGCAGCCGCATGGGCCCGGCCCATCTCCGGTATATTCTTGAATGGGAGCGTTGCCAGGACGTCCCAAACAAGCTCAATGGAGTTTACATAGTAAACTCCACTGAGGTTAACCGGGTCCAGGCGGACCAGTTGAACATCCTTGTATGCAGTAACTGCCCACTTGGATGCCCCCTCTTCATACGTTAGCCCAGCCAATGCCTCCCTGGATATTGGGAATGTACCGTGTATCCTATCTTTGAGCTCCCGCAAGACAGGTGGGACAGGAAAAGCTGCTTTGCCACATGAGTTGCAAAATTTGAGTAGAACATGGGGGAAACAAAAGGAACCAGGACCCGGCAGAGTTTGTCATCAACTTCTTCTAAAAAAAGGTAAGTATTTATGATTTTTTATTAAATTTATTTTCTTAGGTTACCTTCTTGGGTTTCTTCTTTGCCGGCGGCTTTGGCAGGCTTTGCCATCCTTGGCGCAAGCAGCTGTGCAGGCGTCTCAGTGTCCTCCTTGCGGGCCCTCTTGGCGGGTTTGAGATGTGCATACATCTCAGGGTTGTCCAGACAGACAGACGGCACAGAGAGCGCAAAGGACTTGAACTGGAGCCCCTCAACCACTGTTTTTTTGTATACTAAGTAGGCGCTCTATTGTCTTTTCAGGTGTGTCCGGTATTTTGGTCATGAGTGACTTGGCGGACACCTTTTCAATTTTTTCCCCTTCAAGGATGGCAGACTTCACCTTTTCCTTGACCTTGCGGTCAATTTCTTTGATTTTGGCAATTGCCAAGTCAAGGTCTTTTAGAAGTTTTTCCAATTTGCTCATTGATTTTTTACTAACCTTTTCATATGTTTTTATAGCTTTCAACCCAATAAACTATATGTTATTTTGATACAATTGCCTCTTTGTTTATTCCTTTTTGTTTTCCCATTTACTACATTATCCCATCTTTTTACCCATTTTGTATATGTTTTACATATATCTCAATATGTGTTGTTTGGTTTGTGTGGCATTATTTCCCTGGTTATCATATTATTTTTGGCGCTTGACACAGCCCCTTGTGAAAACATTAACAACAATTTGGTGATCAACTGAATTTGAATTAGAAAATTATAGGTTAATTGTATTTAGATAAAGTTGTTACTGATCTGAATTCAAAACCTTAATGATAAACTTTAAGCCAATCAGGAGCCAAGTGATAAAGTGATTGTTGTGACATAAAGGGTCATTCAATAATTCTTTGATGCATGTGCGCTAATTAATATGATTGGCTGGATGTTTTGCCATTGTACGCCATTGCCGCTGTGGCAAGTTGTTGATGGACTAGTGCCCAATCAGCCGCTGAGTTAACACTAGTCCATCAACAACTCGCCACAGCGGCAATGACGTACAATGGCAAAACATCCAGCTAATCATATTAATTAGCGCACATGCATCAAAGAATTATTGAATGACCCTTTATGTCACAACGGCAACTGTGGTAAGTTTGACTCCCTTAAACTTGACTCTCTGGTACTCAACAAAGTGTCAAGTACCAGGGAGTTGAGTGCCGCATATGTGAATCTTATAGTATTTTTGGCCTAACCAATTTTAAGCTAATTTTTACTAGTAATTTAGGGGTTCAAAACCAAAAACCAAAAATAAATTTACTCAAACTTGACTCTGTTTAATAAATCAGTTAGTTAAAATCCCAATTTAAGGGGCAATTTATAAGTAAATTTACTAATAGAAATAAAAAAAACTTGTGTTTGACACTCTAAACCCAAAAGTGACCAGTTCAACACTTTTTAAGCCAAATTTTAATTTTATTAATAAAATACATATGCGCTTATATAAATTTTATTATTTACTATTATATTTTTATTATTAGTGTCTATAGTTGTTGATTAGGCTCCCAAGCACCACTATACTGGATTTGGTGGTATATACATTAATCAAATACCCCACTTATTTTACATTATGCCATTCCCGGGTTTTTGGATTAAGTGGTGCCACATAAATTAAGCCCAATTCATTAAGAAATTTAATGTGTAATTTATAAAAAACTGAAACTCAACACTTTCTTTGTTTGACTCTATCAACTT
Organism: Entomophthora muscae; assembly: GCA_014839935.2. Lineage (NCBI taxonomy): Eukaryota > Fungi > Entomophthoromycota > Entomophthoromycetes > Entomophthorales > Entomophthoraceae > Entomophthora > Entomophthora muscae. Next base: position 478,219 of record QTSX02002156.1, read on the forward strand.
GACACCTGATTGGTTTTGGATTTAACTAATCAAAGGCTCGGAATTAAGGCTAAATTAATATGTGACACACTATGAGCGCCACTCGACACTCATCCACTCGACACTTTAACTTGGGGATTAGTACAGAGAGCTTCTTAATGTTTTAACCAACACTATGGTAAAGAATTCACTCCCAGCTCCTCACAGCATGCCCTAATCACTAATAAACACCTTCCTACTCATTTACTTTTTTAACTTATGTTGTATTTTTTTATTTTTGAGCATACAAAACTGCCTTGCTTTTGGGTTAACATTCAAACCCGGTTTAAATTTAAGCAAGTTTTATATGTAAAAAACAGTAAATTTGATGTTTCTGCTTGACTCCGGCATACTCGACAGTGAGAATTCAGCTTTTTCTGGCTGTTTGACAGTGCCAAACTTGACACTTTACTATGTTTTGAATTTTCAACTCTCAATAAAAAAATTCCACATAATATTTTTTTTGCTATTATAATATACTACTTTTTCTGCTGCTCTCCATATAATTTTCATATATTTTTTTGATTTCCAATTAAACTTTTACATTGATTTAACACTAAGATGTTATGCTGAACCTAACATCTTTGATGCTTTATCATAAATTCACTTATTTTCTATGTTTTAACCTTTATATCTACACTTTGAGTTTCTATTTTGCTTCTATTTACTTTTTTATGTTTTTTTTATAAATAAAACTTTATTTGCATACTTTTCATTCAACTTTTGCTTTGCTTTACCTCTTTGTGTTTGCAATATCTTCTCGATCATTTTATTTAAAATGCTAAACTTTTCTTTAGACTAAATCAAGCAAGAACAGCCAGTAGCCTAAGCGCCAAGCCTCCAAAGGCTCCAAAGAAACTGCCTCCACCCCCAAGCGTGCCAAGAAGCCTGCAAAGGCAAAGTCCCCAACCCCATCTCCTCCCCCCTCCACCCTCATCTTCTACATCCCCTTCACCTTCCCCCCAAAAACCCTCCCCCAATAAATCAGATGGTGATCTTACCAACCACTCATTTTATCACACAGAGGCCAACTCTGAGCCTACCAAGGAGTGCCAGACCAAGAAGGCAAAGGCTGCCAAGGAGCCCACCTCTTCTTCTGGTAAGAAAAAGGAGGCATCCAAGCAGGCCTCAAAGAATCCTCCCCCTCCCCCTCCCCCTCTCAATGGCTCTTCCCCTCCTTCTTCATCTGACCCCAAAGATGAGCCGGAGGATTACTCCAAGAAGTTTAAAGCTTCTGTTCATGTGGCTTGGGATCCACTGGCCATCCACAACATTTGCAACATGGACAGAGAGTTTAAAGTTCCAAAGCGCTTCCCCCAGTACTTTCCAATCATGTCCGTAAAGGGCGGCCCTGGTTACGTTGCTGACAATTATATCTTTAATTGCAACAACCAAAAGCGGCAGACCAAAAGCAAGCACTTTATCTGCAAGGATAAGACTTGCAGGGCCCCGTTGAACACCAAGGGCTGGGAGAAGGTTACTTTGGAGAAGGGGGAGCACACTTGTGAGCCCCCCAATCACCTGATCACTTGGATTTTAAAGTGGTACCTTGTGCAAGTAATACCCACATCCTCCCATCTTTGCGCATCAGATCTGGCCATCAAGGCCCTCCAGCACCTGAAGCCCAACAATCTTAAGTTGGTTCCCACTCAGGAGCAACTTGTTAAGTACATCAGTGATAAGAGAATTGCTGCCAATCCCCCTCCCCCCAAGGCTTCTGACGTCCTCTCTGAGCTCACGCTCACTCATGAGCTTAAGCAGCTTCCTAGTGGGGAGCGCTTCCTGCTTCATGATGACAGGCCTGCAGCCAAGGACGGTATAATCTGCTACTCAACTCAGCAGAACCTGATGAAGTTGAAAAAGGCAACAACCTGGCTAGTTGATGGTACCTTTGCCACTTTCCCCCAGATGTTCAAGCAGCTCTGGATGGTTCATGCCCAGATTGACATCCGGGTGATTCCACTTGCGTTCTTCCTTCTTCCCGGGGCCACTGAGGCCATTTATACCCGCGCGTTCTCCATCCTCCGCCAAGAACTTGCCCTCCTTCCTCCTGCCAATGATGATGAATCCAAGAAGACTCCCCCCCACACCCGCGCCAACCCACCTGCCTCTGACAAGGACCAGGCCACCCTGGACTCGGAGGAAAAGGCAAGGCTAAGAGCTCTTGGGCCTTGCGTATGCATAATGGACTTTGAGCCTGCTCAGTTCAATGCATTTGAGCAGCTGTTTAGCAGGGAGGTGCAGGGGTGCCACTTCCACTTCTGCCAAGCAGTTGCTTGTAACATGCAGGCCCACACGGAGCTTAGTAGGTTGAGCCAGAGGGATACTTTGGACACCTGCAGATTTGTGCTGGCACAATTTAGTGCCTTGGCTTCTTTAAAGCCAGAGCACACTGCAATGGGATTTGAGGTGCTCTCAAAGGATCCCTACATAGTGAAGCACCCAGAGTTCAAGCCTTTCATTGAGTACTTTGAGCCCCAGTGAATTGGGAAGGTTGTCACGCAGAGGCAAGGCAAGGCCTGTGCCAAGGCCAGCTGGAATGTGTACCGGGCGGCAGTGAATGGTGAGCTCAAGACCACCTCAGCGCTAGAGGCTTACTACAAACACCTAAAGACCAACTTTGGGCTCCACCCCAAATTCAATAAGTTCTTTTCCCTCTTGCAGCACAAGCAGGAGAAGACCATCTCCAAGCTGCATGACTTGGCCAACTGCATCCCCCCCACCAAGCCAACCACCCGCTGTACCCTCTTCACCAAGGCAATCCAGGGTGCAGCTAAGCACAAATACAAGGCCTCTGAGCTTAAGCAGAAGCTTGAGCTTATTGCCACTGCCCTCCTGGAAGGGGCCAAAATGAAACAAAAAGAAGGAGGAGGAATAAACTTGCTTGCATGCTCAGCTATATGATTTTTACTTTTAACTTTTAACTTTTTAACTTTAATTTTTACTTATTAGCTTTGATCATTTAGTTTTCAGTTTTAATTTTAAGTTTTTTTAACTTAATTAGATAGCAGTAATTGTTTTATGTATACATGGTAAGTTTGAGATGAATATTTATAGTTGGAAGTAAGTGAAATATCTTAATTTTTGTTAATTTCCAAATAAAACATATGATATTCACAGTTATGCTTAATGAGCTATATCAAATAAATATTAATATTTCTTTATATTTTGCATAACTTTATTTTTTGTGTTTGTGTTTATTTATGTCTCATTGGAATTTTAATTTTTATGGTAATAAAAAATATTTTTATAATGAAGAGTGTAAATTACATAGTAAAATGAGAAATAATTGCTTATTTCTCCTTATTTTTATTGAATAAGGTACTGTTTTTATTGCATTTTTAGCTCTCTGGGGTCACTTTAGTATACCATACCTATATAGATTAATTTTTTATATTAAAAGTTTTCAGTACATCAAGATCCGCTAATTAAAAAAGTGTCAAGTACCAGGGAGTTGACTTTAAGGGAGTCAAACTTACCACAGTTGCCGTCACAACAATCACTTTATCACTTGGCTCCTGATTGGCTTAAAGTTTATCATTAAGGTTTTGAATTTGGATCAGTAACAACTTTATCTAAAAACAGTTAACACTATAATTTTCTAATTCAAATTTAGCTGATCACCAAATCATTGTTAATGTTTTCACAAGGGGCTGTGGTTTGGTGCTAAAAATAGCTGTGTTCAGGATCTAGATACACACCATAGTAAATATATGATTTTATAGAAATAAGCTGAACATAAAGAATAAAACCAACTATTGACAAAGAGCACATGAACAATTGAAATTCAAAAAAAGATAATATAAATATAAAATGTTTGGCAACAGGGGGTTTATTGAGGCGGGGGGAGTGATGCCTAGGAGACAGAATAACGCGGGAAGGAAGACGTAGAGGCAGTGCTGGCCTGGAGGGTCTGGGATTGGGTGGGTTGGGCTTGCGGGTTAGGGGTGTTGGTGGTGGGGGTAGAGGCATGAGGATTTTGCGTGATGGCCGCCATATACAGCTTGTTGTACTCCTCATTGGTCATTGGCTGGATGGGCTGGTAAGTGGCAGTTGCCCGAGGTGAAAGGCGCTTATCCTTACGTGATTGGCTGCCCATGTTCACATGGAAAACCATTTGCGCAAACAAGTCAGCCACAATTTGGCAACTAAAGAGAAAATTGTGATCAAGGACCCCAAGATAGAGGTCGTTGAAAGCCTGAGGGCGGCGCTCCCATAGTGTGGACCCCCTATTAAAGAAGACCACATCTCCCAGATGGACGTCAGCATGGCCAACAGGGTAGACTGAGGCCTGGTGCCTGCGTCCCTGGATGGCCTCAAGGGCAGTGGAGCTTCCCTCCATCTGGTGGCTCAAGAAAACCTGGTATTTGGAATTTGAGCCATCCCAGGAGTCAAGCAATCCACAGAGGATGTGGCCATAAGAGTACCCATTGATGAAATCAGGGTTTGTCTGATAATAGACAAAACCCTTGGACAACACAGCCAGAAATGCACCAATAAACGTCCCCTTCTTGACCTTCTTCCTTCCTTTTTGAGTGGCGGCTCTTCCTTGCTCACCAAAGTCATCAAAAGCTAACAATAGCTTGTAGTAAGAGATGAACATGACATCATCTGACAGACTAGTCAAGCATCAGACCAGGGTGGATTCAATGGTGGTGTCATACGGGAAATCCTTAGCGCCATCTCATTGGTTGCCAGCAAAATTGGTAAGAACCCATATGGAAGCCACCTTTCTGTGCATCCAGAGCTGCACCATGTGCTCAGACACCCAAATGCCATGGTGAGCAAGTTGCTTCCGGACCTGGGTCAAGGGAAGCTTGGGGTCCCGCTGGAGGAGGTCAAGCATTATTGGGTATGCCTCAGTTATCTGGGACTCTTGGGCCTTCTTGGGCTTCTTGGCCGCTCCAATCTGATTCCCCCTGTTCATCATGCTGTTGAATTCCCGCATGACAGTAGCTTGGGTAAATTGCAATTGGTCAGCAATCTGATCCCAGGACAGACCCTGCAGGTTGAGTGCCACAATTTCCTGAAGAATTTGGGCGGTGATGATTTGTTGCTTGGGGCGCTGGGGGAGCTGAAGCCTGATTGGCTGAGGGAGGGGCAGGTTGGGCAATGGCAGGAAGTTGTTCCAAATTGAGGTTGCCATCCTGATTGGTTGGTTGATGGGCAGCTTGTGCAGGGGTGGGTGTGGGAGCAGGGGCAGCACTAGACGCAAAGTGACTCTCAAACAAGTCAAAGCCATATGGGTTGGGGGACAGTAACAGGTCAGCTTCCTTGTTACCTGCCTCAAAGGCTTGGGTATAAAACGGGTGCCTCCACATTCTGACCTTGCCTCCATTGAAGCTGGCTTAACTGCTGCTGGCTTGGCTGCTGGCGCGGTTGGAAATTTTGCTGTTGAAAACCATCTTGAACTAAAACCTAGGATAAAATCACTAAAAGTAGAAATTTTAAAAATTAATGAATTATTTTTGATTGCAATCTCAAGTCCATATTCAGAAGGTTCTCAAAACCATTCCATACAAATCTGGAGCCATGAAAATGGATAAAATGCCTCTGTTCCTAAATTGGATAGCTGTTGATTGGCTGTTATACTGTTATTTTTCTATTTTAGGCTGCTCATACTACACATCTTGTGTGAGTTCATTTTGTTTTGTGTTTGTGTAATCTTGCTTCTAGATTACTCAGATTTTGTTTCATTTTGGTCCTTCTGTTGGTGCCTCATATGAATCCTGATTGGATTATAATATACTCCGGAATAGCATCCATCCATTTCACTTGTTGTGTCAGCTCATTTTGTTTGTGGGTTGAACTATACCACTTGATGTTTGATATAATTTTGTATAATAGGCAAGTGAAATTTCATTTTTGGTTTGACATTTCATTTATTAACTGACAATATTTAAATTATTTGAATCCTGAATCTTGCGCAACTTGGATTTTGTTTAAATCTGAAATCATTTTGTTTAAATCTGAGATCATTTTGCTTGTTGCCATAGCTTTTAAAACTACTGTACTAGTTTTTTTAAATTTGTGGAATTTTCAAATCCAAGAACCAAATTTAAATCACAAATAAATCCTGCTAGTAAATTAAAAAATTAATTTCAGGATTTGGTATTCAGATTAAATACATGTTAATTAATCTAGAAAACACTAAATAAAAGTAAGAAGCTTTACTATGACTAAGATTGAATGAAAATTTTAATTTTTATAACCATTTTCAAACACAAAAATTAAACAAGAAGTAAAATGAACTAAACCCTGAAGTAGTACAACATTATTTACACCAAATTACTAAAATAACAACCACAATATCATAGAAAGATAAGCAAAGAGTAAGCAACAACCTAAACATAAACTAAACAATAATTAAGTTCAGAAATAAAAAATTCCCCTCAACTGTGAAAAATTGAAACACTATGTAAGGTGCAAGAATCAAAAAGATCTGAGTGCAAAATTGATTTTATGAAAGTTAACCTTGAGACCAAAAATCATATAATTTTAATATAATATATATAAAACTTTTATTAGACTGAAAACCACCAAGAAATTTATTTCTGCAATAAAACTAAAAGCTAGATAATAAAAATGTGCTTAAGTTACTGTTATTTAAATAGAAAAAATTACTTATAAAGAAAAATCACACCAGAGTTTATATACAACTTTATTAATAAACCATATAATATAGAGCTACACAAACAATTAATTTATAAACTATAATATTTTTTAAAGTTTTAATTTCATTATAACTTTTGTAAAGCTATAACAATACTTCAATATACACAAAACAAAGGATGTTTCTTACAAGGTAAATAATATGATTTAGTTACATAGTAATATTTACTTTAATCATAATACATATAAAAGCTTACAATTAAAACACTACAAAGTACATTAATTACTTATCAAAGCTATACTATAAAATGTTATATAATCAGCCCTTCTGACATAATAGAATTTTTTTAAAAAAAGTTGGCCTCCAGTGTAGCCAGAGACCAAAAAACTTCTTTTTGAGGAAGAAAAAAAAGAAGAAAAAAAGAAAAATTCATAGAAAAAACCTTCAAAAGAAAAATCATCAGTTTATTGCACTTTGATTTTAGCATACCAATTTATGCATTGTGATTTGAGCACTTCAATTTTATGTCCTCAATTCAAACTGGGTTTATTACCAGTTATTATAGCTTAACTAAAGGGCACACTATTTTAACAATGTATGTTTATGTATTTCTATTGATGATGTTAATTTACAATTGAGGTTGGAAAATTCTAATGCTGTAACTGTGTCACAAATGACATTTTTCTATTAATATGAAAGCAAGATAGAGTGAGGATTAAACTCTGGCTCTCACCACCTGTGGCCCACATTTTCTTGGGCAACCAGAAAAGATAGTATAAATCCCCCAAGTATCCTGTAAATAGCAGTATTATCATTTTGAGTAAATAAAACTGTTACAAACCTTTGGTTAAACCATATCTTGTCTTATTTAATATTAGTTCTTTACCATTTAAAAACTAAACCAGCAGGCTCTGCCCAACCTTTCACCTTATCTGTAGATTTTGTGGACCTCACACTCATGTTATTATGTCCTCCTGGTTCTTTTTTGTCACTATAAACTTTACTAAATATCTGTTAAACCCAGCCTTTTCAGATTTTACAGTAGGAAATATCCTCTTGGACAACTTCATAGATAGATCACATAAGCTAGAAACATTTGATCAAAAAGATTACTGGTACACTGAACAGCTCTGGCTCTTCAGGCATAAGTACAATTGTCTACCTGTGTATCTGGCTCCAATGACTCCGCCTAATATCACTCAGCCTGGCTTTTTGCAAGAATTTGGGATTGCAAATAAGACTATATCTACTCAAATATTTGGTGTAATGTATATCATCTTAACTGTGTTGATGGACTCTATGATTTTATACAGGGTTTCTTGGTCCCTGCTAGGTCAATCTTTCTTCTATGTGCTCAAGTTAGCGCCTATGTTATGATGGGCACTCTCTAATATCCCAGAGACCCCTCTGTATGTTTTTGTTAGTGTCTATCACCAATCCTGGCTCCCTGAAAAACTTTGCTATATTAGTAAGTTACAAGGAGATTTTTTTTGAAAACTAGATCATTATCTTTATTAGGATGTATCACTTATATAGTTTGGGGGAATCATTTTAAGATGAACAAGATTGAGACAATCAATCAATTGGATTAGACAGGGGGTGACTTGATCCTTTTAATGATTCAAGCCCCAAATTGAGCTTTTTACCAAGTAGAGGTTGTTAATGGTTCTTTTTTCCTTGTTTGGGAAATCAAGTTGACTTTCACACTTGGCTTTTAGTGATGAAAAAGTCAGTTGAGTGATACAATGTCTTTTAGGCAGAACCTTGCTGGAAGATTGACCCTGCAGTTTTGACACTTATATAGCCAAAAAATGCCATAAAGTGTTTATGCATGTCATGTGGTTTAGAAAGAGATAGTCATCTGAAAGATAAGTGATTGGTTATATTAGAATGTTTGAATTGAGCTTTGGGGCAATTTTTCCTTTGTAGTTTGAGCAATTTCTCAGGAAAAAATTTCCTAAAATGAGTAATCAAAAATGTTGTAACAATTGAAGAGGTATTATGTACAAGAACACCACTACATAGGCTAATGCAGCTTTGGTAAAGCTTTATTTTTGCTACTTTCTACGTATCTCTGTGTTGCAACTGAACCAATGAGGATTTAGTATTTGGAATTGGGAAAGACAACAGTCCAATAGAAAGGACAGAATAACAAAAATAAGGTATTGTTTATTGTGAAATATTATGATTAATATACCATATGGGAAAAGCCACACAGCCACAAGAAAGATGGCATGGTGGCTTGTTTCATGTAAGGATTTGAGTTAAGGAATAAGTTGTGCGGGAATCAGCATATTGAATTGATAACACTCCTAATTAGGAGAAAGTGCCTGCAATTCAATACTGCCATCAGATTGGTCCATGTTGTTAGATACATCAAGGGGCGGCTCATTGAGTGTCCCCTGTTCATTGTAAGATACATTGGCAGTCAAGTCAGAAAACTTGGTTGCAACATAAGGCTGTCATAAATAACATTTTTCTTTTAATAAAAAAACCATGATCACATTTTGAGCCCTGGGCCACTCACCTTGCAGTTTATTTGATCAAAGAACCATACACTCATTCACCTACATTTTTGAGGATCAGAACTGAAGGCTATCATAATAATAGTCCAATAACTGATGTAGTTTTTCCAAATTCAGTCAAAATCAAAACCAACTATATGTCATCTGTTTGAATCACAATATTCATGCACTTTTAATTTTTTCTTTGAAAGAATCACATTTTACTGCAAAATCCTTCAGTTCTCTTTTGCCCCTCAAAATGGACATCAACCCAAAAAAATGATGATTGTATTTACGGTTTACATGTAAAATGATTTATTCCTAACCCACTTATGATAGTGGTCAGTGATTTATCAGTGCTTTTATTGTTTTGTGGTAACCATTTACCATATAAGAGTCATCTTGGTTTTACCAATAAAATTAAGTTATATTCACATTTTCTTTTTGTGATTTTTTTTTAATTAGGCGCCCTCTTCTCAGTTGCATCTAGAGAAGATTTATGTTAATTATATTTCTGGTGCCTTAAAGAAAATCCATTATTCATCCCTGAAGCCTAACATCCTGGCTTAGTACAACCCCAACCCTACAATTAGGATTTTCTGTTGTTCATCTTGGCTGTACCTAAGAACACAACACCTGTGGTGCTCTTGCTACTCTTTATAGGACACCAAGGTGTGTACTGGATCGAATCCAGGTGCTAATTAGATTGCAATGGCACTCTTTAAGTGGCTAAGTTCTAACTTTAAAGCATTATAACAAGTCTGCAGTCCTGAAAAATCATCTATAACTTTTCCAATCAACATTCTGGAATAAGCATCATGCACTATAATGTCTATCTTTGCTTTTCCTTTACAGTAGTTTTAAAAGCTATGGCAACAACCAAAATGAACTCAGATTTAAACAAAATCATTTCATATTTAAACAAAATTCAACTAGCAGGTTAAAATATACACTCTGTTAACAGGGATTTTTGGCGCTAATAGGCAAAATAGGTCAACACAGCAACAAAGTACTCACGCACAAAGCAAAACCATTCAAAATGAAATCTGAAATACATGGATTCACAAACAAAATGGTGTGAGTTGGCTTTTGGTGTACATATGTTTACTATGTGAATTGGTGACAAAATACACCCACACATGGTGCGTCAAAACTCAATCCAAAAACAAAACACAATAGGAACTCAAACCACAAACAAAATCACTCACGCAGTTTGTACAATAGATTGTAATCAAGAATGATACCAAGGCATCTAAAATAAGACACAAGATCTGAAACATAAATTTTAAAAATATTGTGTTGGGTGCTTATATTTGGCATAAAATCTGGGGAAAAGGGTGGGAATTATTTTGGGTATTCAAAAATGGGCGTTGTAAACCAGAAACAACTAATTAAGAAATAAAAAATCTATAATTGGGATATTAGGTGGGAAAACCTCTAATTAAATATCCTTATTCAGATAAAAGCAAAGATTAAAATTAGGGAGTAACTTAATTAAAATTTATTTAGTATTTTATTAAATTTTAAAATGGAAGGAACACAACACCAGAGTACCAATGCACCCGTTGTGCGCCGCGGTTGCGGTTGCCCCCGCGGGTTAAAGAACAGAGTTAGTGCAACCCAAGTGCCTACTCAAGGAGGAGACAGGAGAGGAGAGTTTCATAGTGACGCTGAACTGAAACAGCCGGTTCAAGGAGCACAAGCTGCTAGGGTGCAGAGCATAAACCCTCGGGTCCCAAAGCTGACCTGGAAGCCCACCAAGGTCACCACTACCAAAATGGTTAGAAACAAGGAGGTAAAACTTACTTTTTATGTGTTTGACGCTGTGTACCAGCAAGAGCCGGTCCTGTAAGCCATGCTGGAGAAGGTGAAGCCTGTACTTGATACTAGCTATGAGCCATACATAAGCAATGGCAATCAGGAGGACAACAAGGAGCCCAAGTTCTTTCAAACTGATGAGGGACAACTGGTGCGCAAGAAAGTTGCAGCCTTCTACAACAAGGTGCCTATGCCCTGTGCCTTGCTCAATGCTGATGAGTCAATCCCCACCGCTAAAAATCCCGCTCAGAAGCGCATCCCTGACATTCAACGCATCATCCTGCTTAATCTAATGCGTGAATCAGGCAATTACAAGGCGGCTGCTATTGTTGGGGTGGATCCCAAGTACGCCTCAAAGACCTTCAACAAGTTCCTCAACACCGGTCAAGCCATGCCACGGAGAAATCCTTGCGCGTGTTGACCATGCTCACAAAGGAGCACAGATGGGCAATCCGCCAGTGGATCACCCAGGACTGCCATCTTGAACTGGTAAATATACAGGCCATGGTCAAGTCCGCTTTTGGGGTCAAGGCCTCAATTTCCTTCTATTATAATTTGGTCAAGGAAATGCAATTTTCCTGGAAAAAACTTGGGATATCCCCATACAATTGGAACAGCCCAGCCAATATTGAGACCCAGAGAAAATACGCAGAGGCGTATACTGCCCTAAAAGCCAAGGAGACAGTCAAATTCTACTACATTGACAAATCAGCATTTGCCTTGTCAATGCGCAATGAGTATGGGTATGTCCCCAGAGGCTCCAATGACAGGATGGCTTGGTGTGCTGCAGTCCGCGCCACAGCCTATTCAATGGTGGCTCTCCTCGGTCCAAAGGGGGTTGAGCTCTACCAAATGATATTGGGATCTCACAATAGCCGGACCTTCATATCATTCCTCTGATTGGTCCAGGAGCACCTGAGGCGCACAAGCCTGGGCTTCACCAACATACTTGTGCTGGACAACGTTAGTCTCCACAAGGTGGCAGATATTATTGAAGAATTTCCATTAATTGACACAAGCATTGCAGTGAGCCCCCAGCAATTGGCCACGGCAGATATGCGCCTTCTCTTCCTCCCTGCCTATTTGCCCTTCCTAAATCCCATCAAGGAAGTCTTTGGGTGGCTCAAGCAAGTTGTCAAGCAAGGAACCCCAACTGGGACAGAGGACCTTTTTGATTTGCTGCAGGCCGGGATCAATACCCTCCCAGCTGAGACCGTGGCCAAATTCTATGGCCACGCTGATTTGTTTATCCCTGTGTGCCTTGCAAATCAGCCAATCAATTAAAGGCTTAGCTTATCCCACTTTTTTTATATATCCTCTAATTTACTAATCAAGATTCATTAACTAACATTTTATATTTAGATGTTTCTAAGCCCGCAATCACATTCAGCAGCACCATCAATGAAGGTTAATAATTTATTTATTCATAATCATTTTTATTATTGCATCCAAGGGTATCCCAAACGCTTGATAATGGATTAAGCAAACAGATCAATATCATTTTTGGCAAATAAATATAAAAAGCAAACTAAAAAAATGTAAATCATACAAATTAGAAGTAGATTTTATTGACATATATTATATGCTTTTATTAAACCTTCTCTGGGATTCATTTTGTAAGTAATGTTTGCTAAAATATTATTTTATAAAATTATTAATTATAATAAAAATAATCTAAAGGGTAAATATATTTATTGGTATAGAGAATATGGGACATTATTTTTCTTGTTATGCCTAGGCGCCAGATTGGTTATTTTATAACTTAATTACATTATTCATATTCAAATTATTCAGAAAGAGTAAAATACAATCAATCCCAAATATTTAATTGATCTTGGACTTGGGTAATTTTTTAAAAAATAATTCATTGATTTTATAATTGAAAATTGCAACTTATAGTACTACTGAAAATATCTTAAGTGCTACTACAAACCAAAAATATTTATGATGAGTTGCATGGGAGAGTAATAGCAGCCCCAAAGCTATAAATGCTATTACCCTATCTTTGGCTCATCATAAATATTCTTAGTTTGTTTCAGAAAAAAAAGGTTGTTGTTTTTGAAAGACTGATAACTCTATTTAAAATACACCCTCTAGTAAGCTGTCCTACTTCATGAACTTGCCCTAATACACTACTAGCATCTTCTGATATTTTTGTTTCTCTGGTATCATCACGTGATTTCAAATGATAATTTATCTCAGAATATTCTGAGAAGCTTTCAAATGTTAAAGGTGAAGTATATAGCTTCCCATCTTTCATCAAATATGAAAGATTAATGCGCAGATTTTTAACTTCAAGCTCTCTTTTTATAGGCCTAAATTTCCTTTCAAAAATATAAAAAAATGCTTTTTGGGAAGCAATTGAACCAGTTAAAGCTGAATTGTATAATTCTTTTCTTCTTTCTTCTTTCTCACAAATATTTTTTAGATCATTAATTTTGTTAATATAAAGTACATTTTCTTTTTCCTTTAAAATTTTTGATATTACACCAAAGTGACCATCAACAATGCTTTTTCCATGGCATTCAACAAAACAGTTATATTTTATAGAGCCCTTAATATATTTAGGTGCCTCTTTAAATAAGTAATATAAAAATTCATATAACCTAAAATGATTTCCATTATCCGTCCATACTTTTATATTTTTTATTTTTTAAATCTATCTAATTTAAGAAGACTTATTAGACATTCACCTGAAAATAAAGAATCATGTGATAATATTTAAGACAAAAAATTATGATATTCATATTTAATTTTATTGTTTTCTTTAAAAACTAATGCAAACCCTAATAATGAGATTGGTTTTTTTGAATAAAAACAATTATTGGTCTCAATTGAACACCTCCAACCTTTAAGTTTTCTTTATAATCTATAACTACAACACAAGACTCATCATCTAGTTCATTAATATCTTTTTTATATTCACAATTTTGATGAACATAAAAGTCTTGGTGCTGATTAATAGTCTTTAAGTCATTGTCTATAGATTCTGGTAATGGTAAGTTTTTCTTTCACATTCTTCCTTCTTTTTTTCTAGTGAATTTTTTAAATTACAAATATTGCACATATCAGTTTGTTTTTTACTTTTTATTATATTTTTAGGGATTAATTTATAGTAAGTGGAAATTGAAACTGAAATTTCATTTTTTATTTTCATATTTTCATATATTTCTTTTTTTGTTTTAAGTAGAGAGTATTTAATTTCAGTTGAGTAATTACTCATCTCTTTTTCTATATCTTTATAAAAATTTTCAGGCACTTTTTTTGTAAACTGGCTTGTTTCAAAAGAATTTTCCAGCAATTTTTTAATTATTTTTTAGTTATTTCTTTTTTTAATGAATAGTTATTATTTTTTGGCTTTTTTTGTTTAAGCTTACATTTTTATTTTTGTTTATTTTTCTTGAGTATTCAAACTCACTTTTGGTTATATTAAACCCCATATCATTAAGCTCTTTTAAAGAGTAACTGGAAGTAACCAGAGATTGCAAGGCTGGGAGATGTTTTTGGGGAGAAGATTTCATGAGATCCTTTAAGTTTTCAATGAACTCATTGCCTTTTTGATTTTGAATAGTTGGCAGGAACTGAGCTTTCCCAAATTCAGTTTGAGTAAGGAAGTGCTTGATGAAATTATCAAGATCATCACCAGCAATAAAGAGGAATGCCTTTTTTAACATTGCAATTATCTCTCTTTTTGTTGAAGCTCCCAAGGGAAAAAAGGGGTAGCATGGAAGAAGTAAATTTAACTGAGGACATGGTAGTATTTTGAATCTGTAATTAGGTCAGATCTCTGATGTGTGCCTTAATGATGGAGTAGTTATGATCAGAATGTGGTCTTTGAATGGGGTCTTTTGGATTAGAAGCTTTGTGGTACTTTAGCTCTTATATACCAAGCTAAATGACACCATTCTGAAAGAAATGGTGTGATAGCTTTTATTATAGTTTGAATTTGAATTTATGTTTGCAGAAATTAATTAAATACCCAGTTTTCATGCACAAGTGATATATGTGAAGCAGCTAAGCATTATTATTACATCATATCCTCTTTGTAATCAATGCAAATCAATTGAATGATGTATTCAGTTAATTGTAACTCTTCCGCATATTTTTAAAATGATAAAATATTAAAGAATTCCATTTAAAGAATGCTTAATTTGAGGTTCAAAGCTCACTTGAACCTTAAAATCAATCTAAACAGTGATAAAAACACTCTAACTTCAAACTTTCATAAAATCCTAAAGAATTGAGCTTTTTAAATAAAATAAAATGCTAAAATAAAGCTCTCAATCTTATCTTTAATTTCATCAAATAAAAAACATCTGTTGTGTATTGAAAAAAGAGTATTTATTAGCTTTGAAGTGATCTACTTTATATCATTAGATATAATCATATAATAAAATCTGGATTATGCTCTTTTAAATTACTTTTGCTTTAATATTGAGCATAGTATACATATTAAAATTTTTACACTAATAGAAAGATAAGATTCTTAGCTTCATTTTGATAGTTTACAGTGTGAAAAAATATTAATTTTTCATTGAGTTATTAATTTTTTAAATATAAATTGTGTAATTAGTTACTTTTTCAAAATTAAACTGTGTTATGCTGCGACTTGAGCAGCATGTGCATTAGAAAATGGCCTAATCCCTAAAATAATGACCCATATTTTAGGAGCGCCTATAATGGGTTTGGCGGTATGTACCCACCCCACAATGGAGATGGCACACAACCTCCACCGCCACACCGTGGACGGTGGATACACCCTGGTTAAAATATTCTTGCCTGCTGGTGAAAGGGAGGATGGTGAGGTGGGAGTGAAGCAGCAGCTTCTCAGGCGGGGCTGCAAACCCGTAGATTCCAGCCAGGATCAGGGCGTCCTGGATAACATGGTCAACTGAGTCATATCCGTGGGGGACCTTCTTCCTGTCAAGAGCAAGTTGGGCCTTGTTGATCCCCAGAAGGACCTTGTCCAGGTCCTCCATGCTGGCGCTCATTCTGAAGTAAAACAGGAACCCCAGGTAAACCACCAAGTGAAGCCTTTGCCCAGCATAGGCTTCCGTAAACTTGCATAATTTATTGTATACTGCGCTTATTTTTTTTCTCATGTTTAGTTTTGCCAAAGGTAAGATCCATAGCTTCTGGGACCCCCGTCTTGTTGGCACTCCAGGCCAGCCCAAAGTCCACCAGGAAGATTTTAGTCTTCTTCATAGCTGTTGCATCTGCAACAGCCAGTTTTTCTATTGCGCGCCTGAAGTTCTTCAGCAAGTAGGACAGGGTGTGCTCCACCGGGAAGCAGAAGCAAGCAGCCGCATGGGCCTGGCACATCTCCAGTATATTCTTGAATGGGAGCGTCATCAGGACGTCCCAAACAAGCTCAATGGAGTTCACACAGTAAACTCTACTGAGGTTAACCGGGTCCAGGTGGACCAGTTGAGCATCCTTGTAGGCAGTAACTACCCACTCAGATGCCCCCTCTTCATGTGTTAGCCCAGCTAATGCCTCCCTGGACATTTGGAATGCACCGTGAATCCTATCTTTGAGCTCCTGCAAGACAGGGGGGGACAGGAAAAGCTGCTTTGCCATGTGAGTAGCAAAATTTGAGTAGAAGTGGGGGGGGACAAAAGGAACCAGGACCCGGCAGAGTTTGCCATCAACATCTTCTAAAAAAAGGTAAGTATTTATGAATTTTTATTAAATTTATTTTCTTAGGTTACCTTCTTGGGTTTCTTCTTTGCTGGCGGCTTTGGCAGGCTTTGCCATCCTTGGCGCAAGCAGCTGTGCAGGCGTCTCAGTGTCCTCCTTGCGGGCCCTCTTGGCGGGTTTGAGATGTGCATAGATCTCAGGGTTGTCCAGACAGACAGACGGCACAGAAAGGGTGTAGGACTTGAATTGTAAGCCATCCACAACTGTCTTCTGGATGTTGAGTAGGCGCTCTATTGTCTTTTCAGGTGTGTCCGGTATTTTGGTCATGAGTGACTTGGCGGACACCTTTTCAATTTTTCCCCTTCAAGGACAGCAGACTTCACCTTTTCCTTGACCTTGCGGTCAATTTCTTTGATTTTGTCAATTGCCAAGTCAAGGTCTTTTAGAAGTTTTTCCAATTTGCTCATTGGTTTTTTACTAACCTTTTCATATGTTTTTATAGCTTTCAACCCAATAAACTATATGTTATTTTGATACAATTGCCTCTTTGTGTATTCCTTTTTGTTTTCCCATTTACTACATTATCCCATCTTTTTACCCATTTTGTATATGTTTTACATACATCGCAATATGTGTTGTTTGCTTTGTGTGGCATTGTTTCCCTGGTTACCATATTATTTTTGGCGCTTGACATAGCCCCTTGTGAAAACATTAACAACAATTTGGTGATCAGCTAAAATTGAATTAGAAAATTATAGTGTTAACTGTTTTTAGATAAAGTTGTTACTGATCCAAATTCAAAACCTTAATGATAAACTTTAAGCCAATCAGGAGCCAAGTGATAAAGTGATTGTTGTGACATAAAGGGACATTCAATAATTCTTTGATGCATGTTTGCTAATTAATATGATTGGCTGGATGTTTTGCCATTGTATGCCATTGCCGCTGTGGCAAGTTGTTGATGGACTAGTGTTAACTCAGCGGCCGATTGGGCACTAGTCCATCAGCAACTTGCCATAGCGGCAATGGTTACAATGGCAAAACATCCAGCCAATCATATTAATTAGCACACATGAATCAAAGAATTATTGAATGACCCTTTATGTCACAACAATCACTTTATCACTTGGCTCCTGATTGGCTTAAAGTTTATCATTAAGGTTTTGAATTTGGATCAGTTACAACTTTATCTAAAAAAAGTTAACACTATAATTTTCTAATTCAATTTTAGCTGATCACAAAATTGTTGTTAATGTTTTCATAAAAGGCTATGGTTTGGTGCTAAAAAGAACTGTGTTCTGGATCTAGATACACACCATAGTAAATATATGATTTTATAGAAATAAGCTGAACATAAAGAATAAAACCAACTATAAACAAAGAGAACATGAACAATTGAAATTCAAAATAAAGATAATAAAAAATATAAAATGTTTGGTGACAGGGGGTTTATTGAGGCAGGGGAAGTGATGCCTAGGAGGCAGAATAACACAGGAAGGAAGACGTAGAGGCAGTGCTGGCCTGGGTGGTCTGGGATTGGGTGGGTTGGGCTTGTGAGTTAGGGGTGTTGGTGGTGGGGGTGGAGGCAGGAGGATTTCGCGTGATGGCCGCCATATACAGCTTGTTGTACTCCTTATTGGTCATTGGCTGGATGGGCTGGTAAGTGGTAGTGGCCTGAGGTGAAAGGCGCTTATCCTTATGTGATTGGCTGCCCATGTTCACATGGAAAACCATTTGCGCAAACAAGTCAGCCACAATTTGGCAACTAAAGAGAAAATTGTGATCAAGGACCCCAAGATAGAGGCCGTTGAAAGCCTGAGGGTGGCGCTCCTGTAATGTGGATCCCATGTTAAAGAAGACCACATCTCCCAGATAGACGTTGGCATGGCCAGCAGGGTAGACTGAGGCCTGGTGCCCGCGTCCCTGGATAGCCTTGAGGGCGTGGAGCTTCCCTCCATCTGGTGGCTCAAGAAACCCCGGTATTTGGAATTTGAGCCATCCCAGGAGTCAAGCAATCCACCAAGGATGTGGCTGTAAGAGTACCCATTAATGAAATCAGGGTTTGTCTGAAAATAGACAAAACCCTTGGCTGATACAGCCAGAAAGGCACCAATAAACATCCCCTTCTTTACCTTCTTCCTTCCTTTTTGAGTGGCGGCTCTTCCTTGCTCACCAAAGACATCAAAAGCTAACAATAGCTTGTAGTAGGAGATGAAAATGACATCATCTGACAGACTATCACACAACGGACCAGGGTGATTTGATTGTGTTGTCATATGGGGAATCCTCAGCGCCATCCCATTTGTCGCTGGCAAAATTTGTAAGAGCCCTAATTAAAGCCACCTTTCCGTGCATCTAGAGCTGCACTATGCGCTCAGACACCCAAATGCCATGGTGAGCAAGTTGCTTCCGGACCTGGGTCAAGGGAAGCTTGGGGTCCCGCTGGAGGAGGTCAAGCATTATTGGGTATGCCTCAGTTATCTGGGACTCTTGGGCCTTCTTGGGCTTCTTGGCCGCCCAAATCCGATTCCCCCCTGTCCATCATGCTGTTGAGCTCCCGCATGACAGCAGCTTGGGTAAATTGCAATTGGTCAGCAATCTGATCCCAGGACAGACCCTGCAGGTTGAGTGCCACAATTTCCTGAAGAATTTGAGTGGTGATGATTTGTTGCTTGGGGCGCTGGGGGGGGAGCTGAAGCCTGATTGGCTGAGGAAGGGGCAGGTTGGGCAATGGCAGGAAGTTGTTCCAAATTGAGGTTGCCATCCTGATTAGTTGGTTGGTGGGCAGCTTGTGCAGGGGGGTGTGGGAGCGGGGGCAGCACTAGACGCAAAGTGACTCTCAGACAAGTCAAAGCCATATGGGTCGGGGGACAGTAACAGGTCAGCTTCCTTGTTACCCGCCTTAAAGGCTTGGGTGTAAACGGGTGCCTCCACATTCTGACCTTGCCTCCATTGAAGCTGGCTTAACTGCTGCTGGCTTGGCTGCTGGCGCGGTTGGAAATTTTGCTGTTGAAAACCATCTTGAACTAAAACCTAGGATAAAATCACTAAAAGTAGAAATTTTAAAAATTAATGATTTATTTTTATTGTAATCTTGAGTCCATATTTGGAAGGTTCTCAAAACCATTCCATACAAATCTGGAGCCATGAAAATGAATAAAATGCCTCTGTTTCTAAATTGGATAGCTGTTGATTGGCTGTTAAACAGTTATTTTTCTATTTTAGGCTGCTCATACTACACATCTTGTGTGAGTTCATTTTGTTTTGTGTTTGTGTAATCTTGCTTCTAGATTACTCAGATTTTGTTTCATTTTGGTCCTTCTGTTGGTGTCTTATATGAATCCTGATTGAATTATAATATACTCTGGAATGGCATCCATCCATTTTACTTGTTGTGTCAGGATATTTTGTTTGTGGTTTGAACTACACCACTTGATGTTTGATATAATTTTGTATAATGGGCGAGTGAAATTTTGTTTTTGGTTTGACATTTTATTTATTTACTGACACTATTTAAATTATTTGAATTCTGAATCTTGCGTGACTTGGATTTCTTTTAAATCTGAGTTCATATCAGTTGTTGCCATAGCTTTTAAAACTACTGTATTGGTTCTATATAACTCTTGAAAGAGTAATGTAAATCCACTTCTAAGAAACTCTTGTCTTGTTGCTGTAAGTTTAAATCCTCTTTTCAGCCAAGTCTATTCTTCACCATGAGTTTGACTACATGTAAACTTTCTGCACTGTTACCTATACTGTTTTTATTTTTCAACATGTTGGTAATAACATGAGGGGAAAATTTAATGTCCAAACTTTTTTAAATTTTTTGGGATTGTAAAAGTCTTTATTAAAAAAAGAAATATCTTCTTAGAAACCTTTTAATTTACAGAATTTTACAGCCCTCTTGACCATCTACTCCTTTAGAAATGTCTTGTAAATTCATCAGATGCTTCCTGGCTTTACTTCAGATAGAGCTCTTTAAGATTTAAAAAAAACTTTCAACCCCAAGATTTTATTCCCATATAGTTTAGTTTCAACCTCTAGATCCACTTTTCTACAAGACATCTTCTTGATCTCTGATACAGTAGTTTAAAATCTATGGCAAGGAGCAAAAATACTTTGGATTTAAACAAAAATAACTCAGACGTAAAAAAAATTAAAAATAAACAAATTTACATTAATTTACAATAAATTTGTTTATTTTTAATTTTGTTTACATCTGAATTATTTTTGTTTAAATATAAAGTATTTGTACTGGTTGTCATAGCTTTCAAAACTACTATATATAGTGCCTTGTCTTGGGTTATTACCCTTTAGGTTTGTATTTTCCAAAGTTTAAACTATTATTTTCTCATATTTTTTCTATTTTAAAATAAGCTTTGATTTTTTAAATCAATGAAAGCATTAGTGAATAAGCCTCAGACTCAAACAATGATGCTAATTTTTATCATCTTCAAATGTTTGAACCACTTTAACTTATTCATAGTTTTGCTGAAATTTAAATAGGAAACAAATGTTTCACCACTTGAAAAATTGGCAATTTTTGCTTCATGTTGTTAAAATTTCTATATGTTTTTTAATGTTTTCTCATTTTTAAACTCAACCATTTTACTTATAATATTACTAAGAAACTTATTTTTCATAATTTCTTTAATATTTTGCTTCAGTTTTGTGTTCATAGAAAAATATGGCAAAACATGTCAGTAAATGCTATACATTATATTATTGCATTAAAACACTTCAGATAAATATTTCAGCTTGTCTTCTACATTTTCTGAGCTCTTTTACATCTATACTAATATACTAGCACATTGATTATCTATTGAATATATTTCTTAGCACTAGTGGTCTCCACTAACTATGCCTGTCATAAGCAAGAACATGTTGTGCTAATTTCATTCACCCAGGTGGTTATCCTGGATTTATAAGTGAAAATTAACCAGCTTTACTTCCTAGACATCCCAAATTATTAAGTTCAGTAGCTGCTTCTCTAAACAGCCACCCCAATGACAGTTTTAGGCACCTGATAAGTGTACAGTAGCAGTAAGTGTTCTCCTTAAAGCTACTTGATGAGGATCAACTTATTAGAAACCTTATAAGATAGGTTTAGAGAAGAAGAGTGATTTTATTAGATAATATTTCAGGTTTATATGTTGTGTGTGCTGTGCCAGCAACTTATGTTGGATCAAATATATTAGAGGTCATGTGTGAGTTTGATTAGGATAGCTGGATATCTAGACAAGTCATGAGATATTGGTTTGCTTTCATTTCAGGAATAACAAACCTTTTATTGGATTGGCACCAAACCAGGCAATGACTGAATGCTACTTTTGTTGGCAATGGTCAGAAAACTTGTATATCCAGCTCCCTGAAATAATCATAAGACAGATATAAACCTTCAGCCTTTTTGGTTGTGATATCCAACTACATTATAGCCCCAGTTAATCTTATGGTTTCAATATCATGTGACATATTTATCCCAGAACAAATTTTTACCCCTACATAGTACTAATAGATGTCACTATTATTGACACTATAAAGCTTAAAAAGCAAACATCGACTACTTAGTTGGGCCAAAAACAGCCAAAAAAGCAAGCAATAAAAAACAACCTTTTATCTCTCTTTAGCAACCAATCTTTATTAATCCAACACCAACTCTTGCCTATCAAACAGCTCCAAATGTGATTTATCACAATACAGTAGTTTTAAAATCTATGGTGACAAACAAAATGAACTCAGATTTAAACAAAACTAATTCAGATTTAATCAAAATTAGAATGAAACCAAATTTATTGTAAATCAATATTAATTGATAATCTAATTAAACTTCATATTTTATTAGAATGTTATTTTTTTACTAAATGACTTTAATTTTTGATCAATAGATACTGAAATTTTAAGAAAATTAAGAGCTTTAAGATAGGCTCTTAATACAAGATATTCTAAAGATAAAAGACCTTAGTATAATTTTTAGTTAAATTTATAATAAACATTGTTTATTTCAGCAAAAAGGTAGATACATTTATAAAATTATTAACAAGCAATATATTTGGAAATTTTATAATTTTTTAAATTTAACCATATTAAAATTTGCATTAAAAAGTTGAGCTTTGTGCTTATAATAAAATGTTTTTGACAACTAACAATTTCGTAAAAGTTTTTATAATAAAAAGCAGCTTTTAGAGAAATTATACGCTCTGACACTTTGGCCGAGCGGTCAAGGCGTGAGCCTAGAAAGCTCATGGGGTTTCCCCGCGCAGGTTCGAATCCTGCAGGTGTCGTAAAATTCTTTTTTAGAAAATAGTACCCTACTTTTTATATTTCTGCTGGTAATATATTTCAGCCACTATATCTACACTGTTATCATAGGGTGAAACTTTATTGTTGCTTGATTATAAATTATTTATTATTTTAATGGCAGGTGAAAAGTTAAATTTAAAGGATCAATTGGTTTTTATATAAGTGGTTTTAGCTCCCAGTAATGGATGTAAACCAATATCTTTAATAGATCCACTTGATTCATTTTTTAAGGCACAATTGCTATCACCAGTTCGCTTTAAAAACAAGAAATATTGAATCGGTAGCTAAAATATCTTTATAGGCCTATTCATCTTATAAATCTATGAAAAACATCATCTTTTATTTTTCTTTTAAATAAATGAAATTTCAAAACAGCAGGGCCAGCCCCATATCAAGGTTTTAAGTCAGAAATAAAAACATGCAACTTAATTTGATCTGACCAAGACTCATCTCCAGTACGTATCAAGCTGAGTCAACAGGATGAGACACCACTGCTAATAGTTTCATGTATGAAGTGCAGCTCATTTCCCCTAGAATAGCACATCTCATAGTAGGACAAATATTCACCCCCCAAAGCATCAAATTCAAGATATATAGTTCTTTATTTCGAAATAAAACTGTTATATAGCTCAATATCATTTCCTACTTCTATAAATTTTTTAAATAATACAGTCACAGTAGTTTTAGAAGCTATGAAAACAACCAAAAATACCTCAGATTTAAACAAAATGGTTTCAGATTTAAGCAAATCCAACTATCAGATTAAAATATACACTCTGTTAATAGGGATTTTTGGTGTTAATAGGCAAAATGGGTCAACACAGCAAAGAAGTGCTCACACACAAAGGGAAACTATTCAAAATAAAATCCAAAATACATTGATTCACAAACAAAATGTTATGAGTTGACTTTTGGTATACATATGGGTCATTATTTTTCTTGTTATGCCTAGCTGCCAGATTTATTCTTTTATAACTTAATCACATTATTCATATTCAAATTATTCAGAAAGCTTAAAATACAATCAACAAATTCCAAAACTTTAATTGATCTTGGGCCTAGATGATTTTTTTTAAAAATAAATCATCAATTTTAGAATTGAAAATTGCAACTTATAGTATTACTGAAAATATCTTAAGTGCTACCACAAACTACAAACCAAAAATATTTATGATGAGTTGCATGAGAGAGTAGTAGCAGCCCCAAAGCTATAAATTCTATTACCCTATCTTTGGCTCATCATAATATTCTTAGTTTGTTTCAGAAAAAAAAGGTTGTTGTTTTTGAAAGACTGATAACTCTATTTAAAATACACCCTCTAATAAGCAGCCCTACTTCATGAACTTGCCCTAGTGCACCACTAGCATCTTCTTAATATTTTTGTTTCTCTGGTATCATCACATGATTTCAAATGATAAGTTATCTCAGAATATTCTGAGAAACTTTCAAATGTTAAAGGTGAAGTATACAACTTCCCATCTTTCATCAAATATGAAAGATTAATGCGCAGATTTTTAACTCAAGCTCTTTCCTTATAGGCCTAACTTTTCTCTCATAAATATAAAATAATGACTTTTGAGAAATATTTGAGCCTGATAGCGCTAATTTATATAACTCTTTTCTTTTTTCTTCTTGCTCAAAAATATTTTTAATATCATTTATATTCTTAATATAAAAATTATTTTCTTTCTCTTTTAATGTTTTTGATATTACACCAAAGTGACCATCAACAATGCTTTTTCCATGACATTCCACAAAACAATTATATTTTATAGAACCATTAATATATTTAAGTGCCTATTTAAATAAGTAAAATAAAAATTCATATGATCTAAAATGATTTCCATTATCAGTCCATACTTTTATATTTTTTTATTTTTTTAAATTTATCTAATTTAAGAATTTTTATAAAACACTCACCTGAAAATAAAGAATCATGTGATAATATTTGGGACAAATAATCATGATATTCATATTTAATTTTATTGTTTTCCTTAAAAACTAATGCAAACCCTAATAATGAGATTGGTTTTTTTGAATAAAAACAATTATTGGTCTCAATTGGACCACCTTCAACCTTTAAGTTTTCTTTATAATCTATAACTACAACACAAGACTCATCATCTAGTTCATTAATATCTTTTTTATATTCACAATTTTGATGAACATAAAAGTCTTGGTGCTGATTAATAGTCTTTAAGTCATTGTCTATAGATTCTGGTAATGGCAAGTTTTTACTTTCATATTCTTCCTTCTTTTTTTAGTGAATTTTTTAAATTACAAATATTGCACATATTGGTTTGTTTTTTACTTTTTATTATATTTTTAGGGATTAATTTATAGTAAGTAGAAATTGAAATTGAAACTTTATTTTTTATTTTCATATTTTCATATATTTCTTTTTTGTTTTAAGTAGAGAGTATTTAATTTCAGTTGAGTAATTACTCATCTCTTTTTCTATATCTTTATAAATTTTTTCAGGCACTTTTTTTGTAAACTGGCTTGTTTCAAAAGAATTTTCTAGCAATTTTTTAGTTATTTTTTTGGTTATTTCTTTTTTTAATGAATAGTTATTATTTTTTTTGGCTTTTTTTGTTTAAACTTACACTTTTATTTTTATTTATTTTTCTTGAGTATTCAAACTCACTTTTGGTTATATTAAACCCCATATCATTAAGCTCTTTTAAAGAGTAACTG
Source organism: Entomophthora muscae (assembly GCA_014839935.2). Taxonomy (NCBI): domain Eukaryota; kingdom Fungi; phylum Entomophthoromycota; class Entomophthoromycetes; order Entomophthorales; family Entomophthoraceae; genus Entomophthora; species Entomophthora muscae. The sequence continues at coordinate 503,809 of QTSX02002156.1, forward strand.
GAAGTAACCAGAGATCACAAGGCTGGGAGATGTTTTTGGGGAGAAGATTTCATGAGATCCTTTAAGTTTTTACTGAACTCATTGTCTTTTTGAATTTGAATAGTTGGCAGGAACTGAGCTTTCCCAAATTCAGTTTGAGTAAGGAAGTGCTTGATGAAATTATCAAGATCATCACCAGCAATAAAGAGGAATGCCTTTTTTAACATTGCAATTCTCTCTCTTTTTGTTGAATCTCCCAAGGAAAAAAGGGTAGGATGGCAGAAGTAAATTTAACTGAGGACATGGTAGTATTTTGAATCTGTAATTAGGTCAGATCTCTGAAATGTGCTTTAATGTTGGAGTAGTTATGATCAGAATGTGGTCTTTGAATGGGGTCTTTTGGATTAGAAGCTTTGTGGTGTTTTAGCTCTTATATACCAAGCTAAATGACACAATTCTGAAAGAAATGGTGTGATAGCTTTTATTATAGTTTGAACTTGAATTTATGTTTGCAGAATTGATTAAATACCCAGTTTTCATGCACAAGTGATACATGTGAAGCAGCTAAGCATTATTATTACATCATATCCTCTTTGTAATCAATGTAAATCAATTAAAATGATGTATTCAGTTAATTGTAACTCTTCTGAATATTTTTAAAATGATAAAATATTAAAGAATTCCATTTAAAGAATGATTAATTTGAGGTTCAAAGCTCACTTGAACCTTAAAATCAATCTAAACAGTGATAAAAACACCCTAACTTCAAACTATCATAAAATCCTAAATAATTGAGCTTTTTAAATTAAATAAAATAAAATGCAAAAATAAAGCTTTCAATCTTATCTTTAATTTTGTCAAATAAAAAAAGCTGTTGTATATTAAAAAAAGAGTATTTTTTAGCTTTGAAGTGATCTACTTTATATCATTAGATATAATCATATAATAAAATCTGTATTATACTCTTTTAAATTACTTTTGCTTTAATATTGAGCATATTATACACATTAAAAATCTTTCCACCAATAGAAAGATAAGATTCTTAGCTTCATTTTGATAGCTTACAGTGTGAAAAAATATTAATTTTTTATTGAGTTATTAATGTTTTAAATATAAAATATGTAATTAGTTACTTTTTCAAAATTGAACTGTGTTATGCTGTGACTTGAGCAGCATGTGCATTAGAAAATGGCTGTATCCCTAAAATAAAACCCATATGTTTACTATGTGAATTGGTGACAAAATACACCCAAGCGTAGTGAGTCAAAACTCAACCCAAAAACAAAACACAATAGCAACTCACTATGTAAACAAAATCACTCACACAATATGTGCAATGTATTGTAATCAAGAATGATACCAAGGTATCTAAAATAAGACACACAATCTGAGATATAAATTTTAAAAATATTGTGTTGGGTGCTTAATTTGGCGTAAAATATGGGAAAATGGGTGGAAAATATTTTGGGTGTTCTAAAATGGGTGTTGTAAAATAAAAAACAACAAATTATGAAATAAAAATCTTTAGTTGGGATATGGGGGAAACAATGTTAATTAAATATCCATATCCAGATAAAAGCAAAAAATAAAATTAGGGGGTAATTTAATTGAAATTTATTTGATATTTTATTAAATTCTCAAAATAAAAGGAACAACAACATAGTACTGATGCACCTGTTGTGCGCTGCAGTTGTGGTTGCCCCCACAGGTCAAAGAACAGAGTTAGTGTAACCCAAGTGCCTACTCAGGAAGGAGATGGGAGAGGAGAGTTCAATAGTGACACTGCACTTTTACAGCTGGTTTGAGGAGCACAAGCTGCTAGGGTGCAGAACAGCAACCCTTGGGTCCCCAAGCCAACCCAGAAGCCCATCAAGGTTACCACAACAAAAATGGTTAGAAACAAGGAGGTAGAACTTACTTTGTACAGTAGTTTTAAAAGCTATGGTGACAATAAAAAATACTTCAGATTTAAACAAAATGATTTCAGATTTAAAAAATCTAGCTCTTAGGTTAAAATATACACTTTGTTAACAAGGTTTATTGGCGTTAATGGCAAAATGAGTCAACACAGCAACAAAGGGCTCACACGCAAAGCAAAACCATTCAAAATATTTTCCAAAATACATTGATTCACAAACAAAATTATTTGAGTTTACTTTTGGTGTACATATGTTTAATATGTGAATCAGTAAAAAAAATACACCCAAGCAAGGTGAGTAAAAACTCAATCCACAAAAAAACACAATAGTAACTCACTATGTAAACAAAATCACTCACTCAGTGTGTGCAATGGATTGTAATCATGAATGATACCAAGGCATCTAAAATAAGACACAAGATCTGAAACATAAATTTTAAAAATATTGTGTTGGGTGCTTATATTTGGCATAAAATCCAGGAATAAGGGTGGGAATTTTTTGGTTGTTCTAAAATGGGCGCTGTAAAACCAAAAACAACTAACTAAGAAATAAAAAATCTATAATTGGGATATTGGGTGGGAAAAATATTAATTAAATACTCATATTCAGATAAAAGCAAAAATTAAAAATAGGGAGTAGCTTAATTGAAATTTATTTGATATTTTATTAAATTATCAAAATAAAAAGAACACAACAACATAGTACTGATGCACCTGTTGTGCGCCACGGTTGCGGTTGCCCCCACGGGTTAAAGAACAGAGTTAGTGCAACCCAAGTGCCTACTCAAGAAGGAGACGGGAGAGGAGAGTTCCATAGTGACGCTGCACTGACACAGCTGGTTCAAGGAGCACAAGCTGCTAGGGTGCAGAGCATCAACCCTTGGGTCCCAAAGCTGACCTGGAAGCCAACCAAGGTCACCACTACCAAAACAGTTAGAAACAAGGAGGTAGAACTTACTTTGTATGTGTTTAACATTGTGTACCGGCAAGAGTTGGACTTGTCAGCCATGCTGGAGAAGGTAAAGCCTATACTTGATACTAGCTACAAGCCTTACATCAGTGATGGCAATCAGGAAGAGGACAAGGAGCCTGAGTTCTTCAGAACTGACAAGGGACAGTTAGTGCTCAAAAAGGTTGCTGCGTTTTACATCAAGGTGCCCATGCCCTGTGTTATGCCCAATGCCAACAAGTCAATCCCCACCGCTAAAAAGCCCGCCCAGAAGCGCATCCCCAACATTAAACACATCATCCTGCTTAAGCTAATGCATGAATTGGGCAATTATAAGGCAGCCATGGCCCTTGTTGGAGTGGATCCCAAGTACACCTCCAAGACCTTCAACAAGTTCATTAACACGGGTTGAGTCCTTGCCGCAGAGAAATACATGCGCGTTTCCACCATTCTCACCAAGGAGCACAACTGGGAAATCCTCCAGTGGATCACCTGGGACTGCCATCTTGAACTGGCAAATATACAGGTAATGGTCAAGTCTACTTTTGGGGTTGAGGCTTTCATTTCCTTTTACTACCATCTGCTGAAGAAGATGCACTTTTCCTGGAAAAAGCTCGTGATAACTCCATACAATTGGAATAGCCCAACCAACATTGACTTTCAGAAAAATACACAGATGCATACACTGCCCTCAAAGCCAAGGAGACAGTCAAATTCTATTACATTGACAAATCAGCATTTGCCTTGTCTATGCAGAATGCATATGGGTATGTCCCAAAAGGCTCAAATGACGGGATAGCTCAGTGTGCGGCAGTCTGCACCACAGCCTACTTAATGGTGGCTCTCCTTGGTCCAAAGGGGGTTGAGCTGTATCAAATGATTTTGGGTTCTCACAACAGCCGTACCTTCTTGTCATTCCTCCAATTGATCCAGAAAAACCTGAGCCACACAAGCCTGGGCTTGACCAACGTCATTATGTTGAACAATGTTGGTCTCCACAAGATGGATGACATTCTAGAGGAATTCCCAATGATTGACACCAACAACACAGTGGGTCCCCAGCAATTGGCCACAGCAAATTTGCGCCTTCTCTTCCTCCCTGCTTATTTGCCTTCCTAAATCCCATTGAGGAAGTCTTTGGGTGGCTCAAGCAAGTCGTCAAGCAAGGAACCCCAACTGGGACCAAGGACCTCTTTAATTTGCTGCAGGCTGGGATCTTCACCCTCCCAGCTAAGACTGTGGCCAAATTTTATGACCACACTGATTTGTTCATCCCCACCTGCCTTGCTAAACAGCCAATCAATTAAAGGCTTAGCTTGTCCAACTTTTTTATATTATCTAATTTACCATTTAAGATTTATTAATTATAATGTTATATTTAGAAGCTTCTAAGCCCACAATTACATTCAGAAGATCCATCAATAGATGTAAGTAATTTATTTTTTTATATTTTTTTTCTATTATGGCATCTGAGGTTATCCCAAACACTTGATACTGGATTACGCAAATATAATAATATCACTTTTTTCAAATAAATATAAAAATCAAATTAAAAAAATTTAAATGTAAAGTGTACACAATAGAAGTAAGTTTTATTAAAGTAAATATATTTATGATTATATGATGGCTGTCTCTGGGATTTATTTTGCAAAACTTGTTTGCTAAAATAATAATAATAAATATTTTTTTTAAAAAGCAAAGTTTAAAAGTGTAGCTTATATTGAGGAAGGAGATTTTTATTGAGGTTGCCTGTAGTGAGTTTGGCAGTATGTACCCACCCTGTAATGGAGGTGGCACACAGTTTCCACTGCCACACTGTGAACAGTGGATACATCCTGCTGGAAGTATTCTTGATGGCTAGTAAAAGTAAGGATAGTGAGGTGGGAATGGAGCAGCAGCTTTTCTGGCGGGGCTGCAAACCCATAGATGCCAGCCAGGACCAGGGCATCCTGGATAACATGGTCAACTGAGTTGTAACCCAGGGGGACCTTTTTCTCATCCAGGGAGAGCCTGGCCTAATAAATCCATAGGAGGACCCTGTCAAGTTCCTCTATGGACGCGCTCATCCCAAAGTAAAAGAGATACCCCAGGTAAACTACCAGATGAAGCCTTTGCCCAGCAAAGGCTTTAGTAAACTCACACAATTTATTAAAAACAGCACTTATCTTCTTCTTGTGCTTTGTCTTGGAAAACATGAGCTCCATTGCTGGAGGGACCCCTGTCTTGTTGGCACTCCAGGCCAGACCAAAGTCACCCAGGAGGATCATGATCTTCTTTACAGCTGCTGCGTCTGCAACAGCCAATTTACCCACCACACACCCAAATTTCTCCAACAGGTAAGACAGGATGTGCTCCACCAGGAAGCAGAAGCAAGCAGCCGTATGTGCCTGTCCCATCTCCAGTATATTCTTAAATGGGAGCATTTCCAGGATATCCCAAACAAGCTCAATGGAGTTTACACAGCAAACTCCACTGAGGACCACCAGGTCCAGGCAGACCAGTTGGGCATCTTGTAGGCAGAAACTGCCCAGTTGGATGCCCCCTCAGTATGTGAAAGCCCAGACAATGCCTCCCTGGACATTGTGAGGTACTGTGGATCCTATCCTTGAGCTCCCACAAGACAGAGGGGACAGAAATAGCTGCCTTGCCACATGATTAGCTTAATTAGTGTAGAAGGTGGGGGAGGACAAAGGGGACCAGGACCCAGTGGAGTTCACTGTCTACAATTTCTAAAAAAAGGTAAGTATTTAGAAATTTTTATTAAATTATTTTTTAGGTTACCTTCACAAGTTTCCTCTTTTCCTGTGGCTTTGGCAGGCTTTGCCATTCTTGGTGCAAGAAGTTGTGCCAGCAATTTGGTGTCCTTGGTTCTTGCACGCTTTGCAGGTTTGAGATGGGTATACATCTCAGGGTCATTGACCCAGACAGACGGTGCAGAGAAGGCAAAAGACTTGAATTTGAGGCCTTCTACCACGTGCTTCTGGACATTTAAAATCCGTTCAAGTGTTGTCTTGGGGGTGTCTGGAATCTTGGCCATGAGTGCCTTGGCAGACACCTTTTCAATTTTGTCCCCTTCAAGGACAGCAGACTTAACTCTTGGTTTTTTTGCGGTTAATCTCTTTAATTTTGGCAATTGCCAAGCCAAGGTCTTTGAGTAGTTTTTCAAGTTCTCTCATTTTATTTTTTTACTAACCTTTCCATATATTTTTATAGATTGCATCCCAATAAACTCTGTGTTATTCTGATACTATTGCCTCTTTGTTTATCCCTGTTTGTTTTCCCATTTATAAAATTATCCCATCTTTTTATCCCTTGTGCATATGTTTTACGCTCAACTCAATATGTGTTGTTTGCTTTGTATTAGAATTGTTTTCTTAATTGCCATATTATTTTTGGCACTTTGCATTGCCTCTTGTGAAAATATTAACAACAATTTGGTGAGCAGCTAAATTTGAATTAGAAAATTATAGGTTAACTTTATCTAAAAACAGTTAACCTATAATTTTCTAATTTAAATTTAGCTGCTCACCAAATTGTTGTTAATATTTTACAAGGGGCAGTGTTTGGGTGGTAAAAATAACTGTGTTCTGGATCTATATACACAGCATAGTAAATATATAATTTTATAGAAATAAACTGAACATAAAGAATAAAACCAACTATAAACAAAGAGAAAATGAGCAATCAAAATTCAAAATAAAGATAATATAAATAGAAAATGTTTGGCAACAGGGGTTTTTTTGGGGACAGGGAAGAGTGATGCCTAGTAGGCAGAATAGTGTGGGAAGGAAGACATAGAGGTGGTGCTGACCTGGTAAGTCTGGGATTGAGTGGGTGGGGCTGAAAGGTGGGGAGCAGTGGTGGCAGGGGTAGGGGTAGGAGGATTTTGCGTGATGGTGTCAGGGATCCAGTCTTGGGTGGCAGGCCTGTTTTTTTCAGGGGTAACTCAGGCCAGATTTTTTGCAGGCAATGCCCACCACAAGAGGGGAGCTAACTTTAAAAGTTATGAGGCAGACTTCCCCACCCAAGACCACTGGCCAGCAGCTGGGATTATAGTGTCAATCACCCCTGTGAGGGTGATGTACACAATCCCAAACAGCTTGCCAATATGGTTGGTTGGGAGGTTGGGTGCAGAAGCAGGAATGGGTTTTGGTGTCATAGGAAGCTCCATGGAAAGGTTGTAAGCAGGGAGATAATTTAATTTTCCTCTGAACAACTTGGGTGTTGAAAATATCCACAGGCCTTGTCAGTTGTATCTAATTACGGATTGTATGCAGGCCAGGGGATTGAGTTCAAGTATCTTTTCTGGGGTGTATTCCTTGTATTCAGACTTCAGAGGGTAGTTGGTAAAATGGACGGGTCCAAAGGGTACGCCAGGAGGACGGAAAACAGCGGGCGGAGGGGCAGTCAGACCAGGAGATCTCAAACTGAATTGATAGACAGCAAATACAAAATAAGGCAATAGCTGTATGAGCCAAATTAACATAACATTTATTCAAAAATGGCAATAAGTTTAGAGCGCAGGGTTTTTGGGTCTATATAGTACCCCCCTCCAAACTTAAAATTTTTCATTGGGGGTCCATCAAGGCATTGGGAAGGCCAGGGCCGGGGGAACTGGGTGCTTGGGTCCAAAGGCAGCAAAATGGCACCCAGCCCGGGAGTTCTTCCATTGGTCAAGAATCTTGATTTGGCTGCTTGATTGTCTTGCTCTGGTGTTGAGGTCATGGGACCAGGCCGCAGGCCCGTGCCTCTTTCCTGGGTTTGCTCTTGATTGGTTGCTGGTGTAGACTTCAAGTTCATGAAGCTAATAGTTGCCAGATTGGTACCTCCATTAGGCGCGGTGATTAATCCTCCATTTGGTGCAATGATTTCTTTGGTTTGTCTCTTTTTACCACATGGGTCAATACACTTGGTATCAGCTTGTGGGGGCTCAATCCCAGAAAAACGTGGGTGGGCAGTCTTGCGGTCCACAGGCCCGGCGGCCCAAAGGAATCCAGGTTCAAGGTTTGATCCCTGCTCCCAGGCCCGGGTTTCTAGGGAGGAAGAATTGTCAATCCTGACACCATCTCCTTCTTCCCCCAAGGGCCCTCCCTTCTGATTCTTCTTGTTCAGGTAGAGTTGGACGGCTTCTTGGGCATTAGTCAGGTTGCTCAGTAGCTCCCAAGTACTTTCTTTTAGTGGGTATCCTTTCCACTTGGCGTAATACTGGGGTTTTTGGTAGTGAGTTTGGTTGCTGTGTATGTATTCAACTTCATATTCCTCAGCGCGGCCTGTTTGGATGGGCAGGAGGGGGCTGTCTTAATCTGTTGGTGGGGGAGTGAGTTCCTGTCTTTTTTGAACAACAAGGAGCAATGGAATATATCATGAATCTTCCAGGAGGGGGGTAGGTCTAGCTTAAAGGAAACCTCACCAACTAGTTTGGTGATTTTGTGGGGGCCGCTTCTTCTGTGAGCTAATTTCCTGCAGGGCACATGTAGGGGTACGTTCTGGGAGTCTAGGTATACTTTGTCTCCAACTTGTAAGGGTTGGCCTGGGATTTTTTTGCAGTCAGCAAAAGCTTTGTATGTCTGCACTGCAGGGTTCAGGTTGGTCAAGCATGTTTTTTGTGTGTTATGAATCTGTTCAATCCAGGAGCGCCCAGTGGTGTTCAATTCCTTTTTGCCAATCTGTGGGTCCCAGGTGGGGTCAAACCCATAGTTGGCTTTGAATGGGGACATGTCTGTGAAGGCGTGGTCCTTACTGTTGTAGGCAAACCAGGCCATGGTGAGCAATATGGCCCAATTGTCCTGGTTGGCGTTGGCATAGCATCAAAAGTACTGTTTAAGGATCTGGTTCACTTGCTCAGTTTGGCCGTCTGTCTGTGGGTGGTAGGAGGTAGATACACACCACTTGATTCTTAAGTCTTTTATCACCTGCGTCCAGTAGTTTGACATGAATTGGGGTCCTCTGTCTGTGATGATTTCCTCAGGTGTTCCGTGTTGCGTGAGGATGCAGTTGTGGAAATGTTGGGCTGTTTCTGCTGCCGTGCAATTGGTGGTGGTTGGTACAAAGTATGCCATCTTGGTGAAGCAGTCTACCATGAACAGGATTGCATTGTACAATAGGGATGGCAGCAGTTCCACAATGTAGTCCATGGAGAAAGATCTCCAGGGTTCATGGGGTATGTTCAAGGGTCTTAGGAGTCCTTCAGGTTTGGTCCTACATGTCTTGGTCCGCCCACAGGTCTCAAACCCCTTCAGGTATGTGCTTACGTCTTGGTCCATTTTTGGCCAAGCAAAGTTCCTTCTGATGCTCCAGAGGGTCTTGAGCCTACCTGGGTGTCCAGCCATCTCAGAATTATGGTAGTCTCTCAAGACATTGATTCTGATGTCCCCTTCTGGTACAAAGATTTGGTTGTGGAGCATTAGTGTGGTTCCCTTCAATGAGTAGCCCTTTTGGTAGTGGGTGCTATCCAAGGATTTGGAGAGGTCTGCAATCAGGGTCTTGGTGAACTTGTCTAATGCTTGGGCCCTTAGTACTTCTGGTTTTCTGGCTCTGATTTTCATCAATCCCAGGTGAATGCCTAGGCTTGCTGTGTCCAAGAGGACTTGGGTGTTATGGTCACAAGTTTTCATGTGGATAGGCATCAGGTCAGTTCTTCTACTTAGGGCGTCAGGTACTACGTTCACCTTTCCTGTCTTGTAGTCTATGGTCAGGGTGTAGTCAACCAGTTCTAAGGCCCATCTTGCTTGTTGTTGGTTAAGCTAGTGTGGTTTGAAGAAGTAGACAAAGTTCTTGTGGTCTGTCAGGACCTTTACTGGATATTTGGCGCCACATAGGTATTGGCGCCAATGTTTTAGGGTCTTCATTATAGCTAGCATCTCCTTGTCATATATTGGGTAATTCCCTTTGGCAGGTAGAATCTTCTTGGAGTAATATGCTACAGGATATAGCATACTATCCCCTCCTTCCTGAAGAAGGACCCCACCCACTGCAAAGTCCAATGTGTTGGTCTCTAGAACAAATGGCTTCATGTGGTCAGGCATGGCTAACACAGGCGCAGAGGTGAAGGCAAGTTTCAAGGTTTCAAAGGCGGTGGTAAATTCCGGAGTCCAGGTAAAAGTGACCTTGTCAGAGCAAAGGGGGGGTCAGGGGGAGGGTAATGTGAGAATTTTTTTGGATGAAATCCCTGCAATAATTTGTTAGGCACAAGGAACTTCTCACGTCCTTTCTGCTTTTGGGCACTGGCCAAGATGTTATTGCTTCTACTTTGTCTTGTGTCATGGCAAAGCCGCCAGTCTTCACTATGTATCCCAGGAATTTGACTTCAGACTGAAAGAATTCACACTTCTTAAGCTTAGCGTGTAAGTGTGCTTGGGAGAGTTTTTCTAGTATAAGGTCCAGGTGGCACAGGTGTTCCTTGTGAGACTTGCTGTAGATGAGAATGTCATCCAGATATGCCACACAAAAACGGTCAAGGTATTCCCCTAAAACTGTGTTGATCATCCTTTGGAAGGTGCTGGGGGCATTGCAGAGGCCAAAGGGCATCACCAGGTACTCATACAGCCCATATTGGGTTTTGAAGGCCATTCTGTACTTGTCTCCATCCTTGATTCGGATTTGGTTGAACACATCTCAGAGGACAATTTTTGAGTACACTTGGGCTCCAGTCAGTACATCACAGAGGTTGTTGGCATTGGGAATGGGGTAGAAGTTCTTCACTGTAATGTTGTTCAGTTTTTGGTAATTCACACATGGACACATCCCACCATCTTTTTTCCTACAAACAGCATGGGAGACAAGCAGGGGGCTTTTGACACCCAGATGAACCCTTTTTTGTAATATCCTCAAGGTATGCTTTCAAGGCCACTTGCTTGCCATGGTTACAGCTGTAGATGGGGCCGTGGTGCAATTGAGTCCCTGGTAGTAGGTCTATGGCGTGGCCGTAGATTGAATGGCTGGGTAGTTTTGTGGCTGCTTCTTCACTAAACACATGGTTCCATCTCTTTAGGAGGGTGGGCAGTATTACAACGCTAGGTTTTATCTTAATAGCCAAGAGTTTGCTGGTAGGGGGTCAGTCATGGCTCATGCAAAAAGGAACAGTGTCACAGGATTCTGGTTGGCCTAACATGGCAGTTTGCTCGCAGTAGTTCAGGATCAGGCCATGTTTGTTGGACCAGGAGTTGCCCAGTATAAGGGGGTGGGGTAGTCCTGGCAAGAGGATCAGGGACAACGGGTATACATTGTGTCCAATGATCAACAGGAAATCTTGTTCACACTCATAGCCAGTGTCCAAGGAGCTGTTTCCCATGATTACTTGTAGACTGCGCTCTGAGGCTGTCAAGCCTAATTTTTCTGCTAGGCTGGCATCAATAAAACTTTTGTCTGCCCCTGTATCAATAAAGGCTTCAATCTTGCGCTTGTTCCCTGCTACTTCTATGGTCACTTAGATGAACTTGTAAGACTGGAAAGAAGTGTTTATTTGCGCCAGTGAGATTGGGGCAGTGTTCTTCTTAGGGCAGGCTCTGGTCAAGTGGCCCGCTTTGTGGCAGTGGAAGCAGAGTCCTTCACGGTAGTGTTGTTGGAGCTCTTCAGGGGTCATCCCTGTTCTGTTGGGAGTTGGTGTTTGGGGTTGGCGGCCCTGGGAGGAGCCAGCGTTCTCTTGGTTCATGATAAGACCCTTGCACAGGGGAATTAGCTTGTCTAGGCTGAGGGTGGGCAGATGGTGCTTCAACAGGTCCTTCATTGCTAGGTTGACACCTTTCCAGAAGATAATGGCTGCCAGTTTGTCCTCCAGTTGGGTGCGGGTTTTCAGTCTGAGGAATTTGTTGGTATACACTTGGATAGGTTGGGGACCTTGTCAAATTTCTAGCAGGGAGTTCAGGGCGTAGTATCTAGTGTTACAATCTTCACCCGTGGCCATTAACTCAGCCTCAAACTTGGCGTGGTCTAAGCAGAATTCTACGTCCTCAGCCGTGGCCTTTACAAACCAGTCCAAGGCGTCCCCTGATAGCATGGAAGCAACCCCAAGGATCTTCTTGGTGTCACTGGCGTAAGAGGAGGCGTTGGTAAAGAAATGCAGGCGGAGGACCAGCATGGCGCATCTAGCTTCTTCAAGCGTGAGCTTTCCCATCTGAGGCATCTCCACCTTGGTGAGGGACTGGTTCACAATCATGTTTTTCACTTGGGAGGAGGGGGTCTTGTTGGTATCAGTAGAAGCAGTGTTGGTTCTTTTTGGGTCAATCAGGTTTGTACTCTTCAACATGGAAGAGATCAGGTTTGTGATAATCTTATAAGTGTAATAAGTGATTATCAATAGCAAAAGCATACAAGATGCCCCAAGAAATAACAACATCTTGTGGCTCAGGGTACCAGGTTTTATAAAGATTGCCATAATATCAGGGGTCCAGTCTTTGGCAGCCAGCCCGTTGTTTTCAGGGGTAACTCAGGCCGTATTTTTTGCGGGCAATGCCCACTACAAGAGGGGAGCTAACTTTAAAAGGTATGAGGCAGACTTCCCCACCCAAGACCACTGGCCGGCAGCTGGGATTGTAGTGTCAATCACCCCTGTGAGGGTGATGTACACAATCCCAAACAGCTTGCCAATATGGTTGATTGGGAGGTTGGGTGCAGAAGCAGGAATGGGTTTTGGTGTCACAGGCAGCTTCATGGAAAGGTTGTAAGCAGGGAGATAATTTAATTTTCCTCTGAACAACTTGGGTGTTGAAAATATCCACTGGCCTTGTCAGTTGTATCTAATAGCAGATTGTATGCAGGCCAGGGTATTGAGTTCAAGTATCTTTTCCGGGGTGTATACCTTGTATTCAGACTTCAGAGGGTAGTTAGTAAAATGGACGGGTCCAAAGGGTGCACCAGGAGGACAGAAAACAGCGGGCGGAGGGGCAGTCAGGCCAGGAGATCTCAAACTGAATTGATAGACAGCAAATACAAAATAAGGCAATAGCTGTATGAGCCAAATTAACATAACATTTATTCAAAAATGGCAATAAGTTTAGAGCGCAGGGTTTTTGGGTCTATATAGTACCCCCCTCCAAACTTAAAATTTTTCATTGGGGGTCCATCAAGGCATTGGGAAGGCCAGGGCCGGGGGAACTGGGTGCTTGGGTCCAAAGGCAGCAAAATAGCACCCAGCCCAGGAGTGCTTCCATTGGTCAAGAATCTTGATTTGGCTGCTTGATTGTCTTGCTCTGGTGTCAAGGTCATGGGACAAAGCCGCGGGACTGTGCCTCTTTCCTGGGTTTGCTCTTGATTGGTTGCTGGCGTAGACTTCAAGTTCATGAAGCTAATAGTTGCCAGATTGGTACCTCCATTAGGCGCAGTGGTTAATCCTTCATTTGGTGCAATGATTTCTTTGGTTTGTCTCTTTTTACCACATGGGTCATTACACTTTGTATCAGCTTGTGGGGACTCAATCCCAGAAAAATGTGGGTGGGCAGTCCCACGGTCCACAGGCCTGGCGGCCCAAAGGAATCCAGGCTTGAGGTTTGATCCCTGCTCCCGGGCCTGGGTTTCTAGGGAGGAAGAATTGTCAATCCTGACAGATGGCCATCATATACCATTGTTGGTATTCCTTGTCTGTCATTGGCTGGATAGGTTGATAGATGGCAGTGGCACAGGGTTGGAGGCACTTGTCCTTCTGTGATTGATTGCCCATATTCACATGAAAGACAATTTGTGCAAACAGGTCTGCCACCATTTGGTGACCAAAGAGAGAATTGTGGTCAAGGACCCCAAGGTAGAGGTCATTGAAAGCCTGAGGGCGGCGCTCCTGTACTGTGTCTCTAATGTTGAAGAAGACAAAATCACCCAGATGGATGTCTGAATGGCAGGCAGGGTAGACTGAGGCCTGGTGCGCGCGTTCCTGGATGGCCTTAAGGGTGGTGGAGCTACCCTTCATCTGGTGGATCAAGAAAACCTGGTGCTTGGAATTAAGCCATCTCAGGAGTTGAGTAATCTGCCAAGGATGTGACTGTACTTGTAGCCATTGGTGAAATCTGGGTTTGTCCAATAATAGACAAAACCCTTGGCTGAAAGAGCCAGAAACACACCAATGAAAGTCCCCTTCTTGACCGTCTTCCTTTCTTTTTGAGTGGTGTCTTTTCCTTGCTCTCCAAAATCATTGAAAGTAATTGACATTTTTTTAGTAAGAGATTAAGATGATGTCATCTTTTAGACTAGTCAAGCATCAAACCAGGGTGGATTTAATGGCAGGAGCATATGGGGAATCCTCAATGTCATCCCATTGATTGCCGGCAACATTGGTCAGCACACGGACTGATGCCACCTTCCCATACATCCAGAGCTGCACCATGCACTCAGAACCCATATGTTATGGTGCACAAGTTGCTTCCAGACCTGGGTCAAGGGAAGCTTGGGGTCCTGCTGCAATAGATCAAGCATGATTGGGTAGGCTTCTGTGATTTGGGACTTGGGGCCTTCTTGGGCTTCTCGGCTGTCCCAATCAGATTCCCCTTATTCATCAGGTTGTTGAATTCCCGCATGACTGTAGCTCAGGTAAATTGCAACTGGGCGGCAATCTGATCCCAGGACAGACCCTGCATGTTCAGGGCCACAATTTACTGGAGAATTTGGGCAGTGATGATTTGTTGTTTGGGGCACTGGGCCAGGGGAGCTGAAGCCTGATTGGCTGTAGGGGGCAGGTTGGCTTGTGGTGTAAAGTTGTTCCAAATTAAGGTTGCCATCTTGATTGGTTGGTTGGCAGGCAGCTTGTGCAGGGGTGGGTACGGGAGCAGGGGCAGAGCTAGACACTACATGACTACTGAAAAAGTCAAAGCCATAAGGGTTGGGGGTCAGTGTCAGGGATTCAGCCTGTGGGGGGTTCCTGAGAACTTGCAGGCGGACAGCCCGCGGGCCCAGCAGGGAGGGCCCACCACAAGATAGGAGCTAACTTTACAATATAAGATAACAATTTTCCCAGGAGGGCCCAAGGTTTGCTGGCAGGTACCATAGAATCTATCAAGCCAGTAAGAGTGATGTAAATCTCCCCAAATATTTGAGTGGAGGTGGATTTATTAGCAGTAACAGATTCTTGCAGGCGTTTGGGCCGCAGGGTGAGAGGCAGAGTCATGGGAACCAAATACACAGGCAGGTAGTTGTATTTGTTGCAGAATAGCAGGGGAGGGATAGTGATCTTGCGGCCTTCCCTGTATACGGGTTTGGTCTCTCTAGTTCTTACATCTGGATCATAGATTAGGATTTTCTCTAGGGTGAACTCTGAATACGCAGGATTGGGAGGGTACTTGGTGAAATGTACGGGACCGTAGGGGACTCCTGGTGGACGGTAAAACTTGGGCAGTTGGTCCGCGGTTTCTTGGGGTTGTAGGATATGGGGTGCAGAACTGTGGGAAGTAGACTGTAGATGAAATAGAACTAAAATCAAAAATTTAATAGCCTGGTTGAACCAAAGGTTCATGTCACTTTATTGCAAAAATGGCAATGAGCATCTTCCTGGCGGTCCAGGGTATAAGTATGCCCATCTGTCATGGGAAAACTTTTATAAATTTCTCTGGCCCGGGTTTCCCCATCTACTAGGTCCTCACAGCCCTTGGTGGCAACAATTGCGGGGGTTATTTCATTGGCTGACTTGCAACTAGATCACTCAAATTCCTTAACCAGGTCACGGGACGGGTCATCTCTGGGTGGCCTACATTTATTGGGAAGTTTCTTTATTTCCTTTCCTGCCGCGGCCCGAGTTATTTTAGGTTCTATGGCTGGGCCTGCTAGCCAATTGGTTGTGATAACAGGAACCTTTAGTGTGGGTGTCATTGATGTAGATGATTTAGATTCATCCAGCTCTAAGGGAGTTTCCAAAGTCAAGATCTGCTCTGGCTTGAGCCCAAAAATCTGCAGGCAGCCAGTCATGCAGGCTGGCAGCCCGCGGGGTCTCAGGGTTTGAATCCCGTAGTTGAGGCTTTTCAGTAATCATGGTCAGTAGGAGTTTGTCACTTGTGACAGTCAGGTACAGGTTGGCTTTTTTGTTACCTGCCTCAAAGGCTTGGGTATAAACAGGTGCCTCCACGTTCTGAGCCTTGCCTCCATTGAAGATGGCTTGGCTGCTGGCGCTGGCGCTGTCAAAGATATTGCTGTTAAAGACCATTGTAAAAATCTAGGATAAAATCACTAAAAGTAGAAGTTTAAATTTTATGAATTATTTTTATTGTAATCTCAAGTCCATATTTGGAAAGTTCTAAAAACCATTTCATATAAATCAGGATCCATAAAAAGAAATAAATGCCTCTGTTCCTAAATTGGATAGCTAATGATTGGCTGTTAAACTGTACTATTTCTATTTTAGGCTGCTCATACTACACATCTTGTGTGACTTCATTTTGTTTTGTTCTTCTGAAATCTTGCTTCTAGCTTGCTTGAATTTTGTTTCATTTTAGTCCTTCTATTGGTGCCTCATATGAATCCTTCTTGGATTATAATATACTCTGGAATAGCATCCATCCATCTCACTTGTTGTGTCAGTTCATTTTGTTTGTGGTTTAGACTACACCACTTGATGTTTGATATAATTTTTTATAATGGGCTAGTAATTTTTTTGTTTGACAGTTCATTTATTAACTAAATTTTTTTTAAATTAATTGAATCCTGAATCTTGCGCAACTTGGATTTTGTTTACATCTGAAACCATTTTTGTTTAAATCTGAGGTATTTTTGGTTGTTGCCATAGCTTTTAAAACTACTGTATGAGATTTTTAAAAAATAAGTATATATATTTAATAGATATAATGTGTTATAATATAGGATAAATAAAAATAAATCAATAAAAAATAAAAGCTACAATTAAATACTAATTAGTTTGTTGTCAATAATTATTATTCCCTTATTTCAAATATAAAGCTTACTGTCATGACTTGGATCATGTATTGACCAATATTTCATCAATAAAAAGAAAGTTTATTTTTGGAATATCAAGAAAAAGATGGGAAAAGCCTCATTATATAACTGAGAAAAGTGGCCCATGATGCATAATTCCATGCAAGAAATAATCTGGTTGAAACCTCTAACATTAATCACTTTGTTTTTAACACCTTTGTTTCTAGAAACTTATTTATCAAATTAATACTTTATTCTATGTATTTTGTGCCCTGCCCCAAAGGGCAGGCTTTTAATTAACTTTAAATTCAAATTCAAACTTAATTTTCAATTAGATTTTATTAGTTGGCTTTAAATCAAACTTACCTTGTTATTTTTGCTCTTGGTTTTGCTTTCATTTTTGCTCCTGTGTACGTGCAGACAATTCATTCTCTTTATAAATTCTGTTCTATAATAGGTTTCTTTATTTTATTTTATCCTTGCTTACGCAAACACCGTCTTCTTCCCCTGATGCACGCAGATCTTTGGCTTGTAACCAGCAGCTCCCCCACCACCATGTGCTGTCTCCTGGTTCATTGCACCAGTTTGTTCAGGAAAATCCCCTGTTTTTTCTGCAGATCTTCCCCAAAGACTTGGCATTTATGCTTATAAATAAAGACACCAGAAAGGTAAGCTTTTAAGCTGAAATTATAAGTGGTTTACCCCAATCACTGTCACAGGGTTTCTTATTTCAATCTTTATTTTTTCTTTTTAAATCTTCAATTCCTAAACTTCAAAATTTACTTAGGTTATCATTCTTTTATAAGAAGCTTAGGTTTATAGTAAATTAATACTTTGTTAGATCCTAATTTGATTCCAGAGTCAAACATCAAGTATAATTAGAATGGAGATAGCTAGACAACAAGCAATTAACTTGTTGTCACCATTTTTAGACATTATGGATAAAGTGACTAGTTTTGTGTTGAGATATTCCAACAGGTCATATCCTGACGTAGATATACCTTTGGTTACAAAAAAATCTTTATTTAATACTTTATTCTATATAGTTTGTTTAAGATTAGTTAACTCTATGACACCTTTTGTGTCTAATCATAAGTTCTTAGCAGGTCTTTTAAAGGTACTTCTATAAACTGTACCTACTTTCCTTTATCTTTTAAACTTAAAACCAAATGCATTACACAGTATAGTATATAATCTTGCGCCTTATTGGGCAAGACCTTGCAATGTATTTAAAATTAATCTATATTTTAAAAGATATATAATGATATAATAATTTTGTTGCAACATCTACAATTACTCCCTCTTGGAGAAGTAATTCCCCAAGTGATTTCCCAACTAATAGTTAATTGATGGTACTCTTATCAGATGTCCATCTTATACACAGATCAAAATTTTGAGTCCTAGATGAAACACTACCTGGAAAAGCCCCATGACTAGCATGGCATGCACAGACAGCACATGGCTTCCCATGATACTATATAATCCCCAATATTAATATCAAATAAAGTATCATTATCTTCTAAAATTTTCCCTTTATTTTGTTCATTATACTTCCCAGAAGTATATACTTGACAATTTTAAAAATAGGGCTCTATAAACAAAGAGGTTATAAATAAGGTAGATATTATTCTAAAACAGTATCATATAAGAGATGCACTTGCTGTGGTCCATGGTACAGGCTTTGTGAGAGTGTAGAATGTCTTCTTTAGGAGGTTCCAGATTATTATTAGTTTTGGCTTGGGGGAGATGAAGGCCTTAGTTAAGGGCTCAAAAAGTTCTGGTCACACAAGGAGGTAATATAGTTATAAAAAGTACCACTTTGGTATTATCCAGGTGAGAGTATTAAAAACTATAAGACAATTTTCAGGAAGGCAAACCTTTTCAATTCCAAATAGTAAAATATAATAAATGAAATAAATACTCTCTGATGATTGGGTATATATGTTTAAAAAGATAATATTCTTTCAGATAAACCCCTTTGTGTTACATGTAGTGGGTTATTAAATTTTTAATAATATGAAAATTTGAGGCGTTGATACTATATCCAAGAGGTTCCTGAGTTTAAAGGGGCCTTAAACTCATGATTAAATTTATTGAAACATTCTACTGTTAAATTTATATATTTAATATTTTATCAAATCCTGGTTGGCAGTTTATATTATTTATAAATAGAGGTGGTGTCTTGGCCCACTAAAAGTGCATTGAGTTAAATAAAATACTTTTTGAGTTTCCGCTGTTGCAACTGACTTAATTATAGTCCAGTTTTAGAACCAGGAAAGGCAGCAGTCCAAGAAAAAAGGAAATATAATAAGGACATTATAATATCTTTATTGGAAGCATAAGTTAATCCAGTAGTTTTCAAACCTGTTGAGATAAACATATATTAGTCAGTTTAGAACACATGAAATCAGTCTAAAAACAAAATAAAAAATTAAGGAATTTATATTAAATTACAATAGATTTGGATCCACTTTGATTTTGTTTTTAGACTGAGTTCATGCGCTCTAAACTGACCAATATATGTTTATCTCAACAGGGTTGAAAACTACTGTATACTAAAAAAGCCATCAATCCAAAAGGGGGTGATATGTTGATGGGATTCAGGTATAGTGTGAATGGAAAATAACTAACTGAGAGATTGTCACCTAAAATTGACTATACTCCTAATTTGGGAATATTGCCTGTATTTTGACACTTACAGCATAATGCCTCCTGTTGTTAGATACATCATGGGCAGCTCTATGAGCGCTTCCTATGTGCTGTAAGAGACATTTTCAGGCAATATGTCAATCTGAGTTGTAACACTGCAATTTTTTTAAAATCTGAACTGTTATAATGAGAATCATTAAAATTTAATTCAGATTTCTACTGACTTATCAATAAGTTTATTAGTTTTTTGGTGAGTCCTGGGCCATTTCACCTACTTAAAATTTTTTAAACTGTAAATAAAAAGGCTTTCTTATAATTAAAAAGTAAACATATAGCTTGTTCATTAATTTAAATAATAAATGTGTTACAACATAATAGGTTTTTAAACCTTTTAAGATAAACAAAAATTGTTCAATTCAGAGCAAATGAGTTCAGTTGCACAATAAATTTCAACTGTAATCAGTGTGAAGGTGTTAAAGTAAAATGATAAGCTGCATAAATAAGGACAAATAATGAGGGTATAGTAAACAAAGTGTGAGTTGCTTGAGCAACAGGAGACTGAATTGTGATGACTGTCACAAGTGACAAATTCCTTCTATCAATTAGCAAGGAAAAATCCCAATTAAAAGATTCAAATCCCAGGACCCTGCAGGCCACCAGCCTGCGGGCCCAGCTGCCCGCGTTTTTCTGTGCTCAAATAAGAAATAGATTCAACTTTGGAGAAGCCCTCAAAACCCACCAGTGTAGCACCTTTCATGATCAAACCCTTCCCTCTGAGAGATCCTCTTACCCTAGCCAATATGAGCGCCAATCCAAGCAATATCCCTGTAATAACTTGGGCCATCACCAATAAAGTACCGCAGAAAATTTCCCAAGAACAAGGGCTGCCAAATGATGAAAAATCCCATGTCTCAAAGAATGAAATCAAGATTCCCTGTCCCAGCCCAGCCAATTATGAATTGTCTACATTAGATGCCACCAAGAATTTCTAAACCCTGGTAAATGCTACCACCTGGCCCACAAGAATTTGCAAAAGTTTTCACAGTTTTGATGAGCACACTTATACCCAGGAGATTATGGGAAGATGCTCATTGCCATTCTTACATTAAAGAGTCATGAGCCTTTGATTAACACAGGGTTTACCCTACCTCATTTTAGCACTTTATCATTTTAATTTTGATCTTTCTGTGTCTGTCCCTGCTTCCCACCAAGCCCAAGAAAACACGGACCAATCACCCAAATTATTCTGTCTCCAGGAGTTCCCTACAGCCTGGTCCATTTTAAAGAGTATCCTCCAAACCCAGCCTACTTGGAGTTTACATTAGAGAAGATACTAATTTACAACCTAGAAGCCTGTACCAGAGAAACAGAGCTTATTGGTTTTGAAGGAACTTGGATCACCAAACAACCTGTGCTATTTTGTGACAAATATAACTACCTGCCCGCATATTTGGTACCCCTTGATCCTGCGGCCTGACTACCCACAAGAATCTGTTGCTACTAGTGAGCCCACCTCCACCCAGATATCTGGAGTCATGTACATCACTCTCACTGACTTATCAATTCTATGGTGCCCTCCAGCAGACCCTGGGGCATCATTGGAAAATCACTATCCTACATTGTAAAGTTAGCCCCCATCCTGTGATGGGCCCTTTCTTCTGGCCCTGTGGGCTGTCTGCCCGCAAGTTCTCAGGAACCTACTATAGGATGGATACCTTTCAATGATGGCTTTATCATCTTAGAACCAGAATTTCTATAGCAGAAGATGGATAGAGAAATTTTTGAGGCAAGAGTGATTTGCAAGGGTAAATCAGAATATGAATCCAATGGGTAGAGCATGTAGAGAGCAGGCCAAGGAGGGGTTAAAAAATTAACAGCTGCTTTGACCATTACAGAGGCCAACTTTTTGAGAGAAGAGAAAAACAGCCCCAGTAGTGCAATCATCACTCTGTAAAACTTTCTTTATTTGAAGGTAAATAAACTATCTAGAAACAAGTTTCTAGAGGGAAATAAGGGAAATTTTAAGAGAGTTTAGGATAGGGGTGGTGGAGATTCAACGGCTTCTGATTAGCCAGGTTGAATATTTTCTGCAGTTGAAGGGCAGGCATTAGAATTTGACTTGATGACATCATAATTCAAAAAAATTAGCATCCAGCAAGTCAAGTGCTACCATCCCCAAATAAGTATAACATGTGATGTTCTTGTCATAATTATTTGGGGAAAAATAAGGCAAGTCCAGATTTTCCAGGGCTATTTGGGAAACCCCTGCTTTGACTCATTTTCTGTCAATGACATCATTCAAGTTGTCTATTTATTTCAAGGGCTTAGCAGCAGTTCTTTACTGGTTTCTGGTTTTACAAGGGTGTACTATTCCTTCCATTTGGTTTTCTACTGTAAAAGAAGGTCAATTTACTCAATAAAAGTTCCATTTATCTAGGTCCAGATTCCAAAAATAGTCAATCAGACAACAAAATTAATATCAAATACAGAATACAAAAAATGAGACAGTAAAAAAATGTACTCTATATTCAAAACAAACACAAAACAGTCACATTATGAAGCAGTCTACATCAAATGTGATAGTGAACATGTAAAAAAATGATGCAAACAGAAAAAAATTTGATTCTGGTACAAAAGCAATGTTTTCAAACACAAAAGAGCTTATTTTTGAAAATCTTGATTATTTTTGGGACTAGAAAGGGAAATAGTGGATTTCAGGAGTGAATTCACCAAAATCTATTTGGGAACCAAATCATTATTTTCAATAGACATGCTTCTAATTTTGGCCATTTATGTCCATGAGAATATCTCAAATATGAGCACACACTTAAATAAATTAATACTCTGAAAATATTTTGTTTTTCTGCTTTTAATATAATTTTAATTGCTTTTTTATTTAAGATAGTTTATACTAGTGAATTTTTTTGATATTGTTGAGGAGCAATATCAGGAGCTTTTTTAAGCCCATGCTACTGAACAAGGGAGCGCAACTGCCATGGCCCCCATCTATACCCAGTTTAACTTAAGCTGTGAGAAGAGTAAGTTGTATGTGTTTCCAGACGTAGAGCTGGGTGGCTTTTCTGACAGTCAACATGAGGAACACCAATTTCAAGCCCAACCTGAGCCTATGTCACACATGGAAGACTGGGCAACTGTGGCCCCATTCAACCCAATCCAATTATCACTTGACATTTGGACCAATCAATCCAAGCCCTGTCTAATACTGGAACTAGCATGACAAGTGTGCCTCCAAGTGATGTCTTGTAACTAATGAAATTGTTGAGGAGATAGTGAGCCTCAATCAAAGTGGCATGGCATTTAAAAAATTGCCATCCACCTGAAATTCACCAAGGAAGTAGTCAGATGTGAATTCTGGGCTCTCATTTTGAGAGGGGGCACCAAGCTTACCAAGAAGCCAAAGAAGCAGCCATATTTCAAGCTCAAGGATCATATCCTATCATACTTGCCTTTCTCCAGCGGGAGCCCTACTATCAGGGCCCAGAATGCCCTGAACAATCATCTGGCCTTCCTAGAGGCCAAACATCCCACAGATTGGGAACCCTTACCAATTGTCTTCCAGAGCAAGAAAACCCCCCTTTTGATTAAAAAATGGCCCAGTATTTGAGAGGCACACAAGTCTCAAATCCCTGGCTTCAATTCCATTAACAAATTTGGGCCTCTTAATTATCAGGAAATGGTACATTGGGAGTGCAATTGTTTGATTGTGCAATTAGGTGCTCAATTGCTTGCGGGTTTTATAAATAGCTGTGACACCTCAGCATGCTGCAGCTCAAGCAAGGTTCCTGTTATGCTGACCAATAATATTCCCTCCCTAAGCTCTAGTGGGCAATTTCCAGGTAGAATTTTCAGTTTGACTGGAAATGTTGTTGCCAGATCCCTGGTGGCACAAAAGGTTGTATCTTTACCAGTAAGTATAAGTAGTGAGGGAGGAAAGCCCTCCTCACTGTTGAAATCTTAGTAAAACAAGTTTATGCCCAGAAATCATTATCTTATTGCAGGAATTATCTATTTTTGCTCAAACTTAATTACTCTCTTTGCATCTATTTAGGAATCCACAACTCAATTTAAACTTGCCTATTCCTATCCTCCTGGCTATACTCCTGCTACCTCAGTCAATCCACCCCACGCTCTTGACTTGGAGTATTTCCACCCCCATCATCTGGATCTCCCACCTGCTATGAAGGAGATTCCTACTGCTCCCCCTACCCAATGCACCTCCTGCCCAGGACTTTGGTAAGTTGAGGTTTGTCTACATCACAGTATTGGGGCTGGCTGACCAGGTTGTTCCCCATACTGGGAGTTGGCGCCCCCTAGCTACTGCAGTCAACTACCTGGTCCAAATTGCACCTATTGTGTATATGGCCTTCCAGGCCTGGCCTGCCTCCCCTGTGGGAGTCCAGTTGGACTCTGATATGGGCCACTTCAGTATGTCAACCATATCAAAACTAGTAACCCTGGTACCCTATTCTTCTTTGATTATAGGGATATCTTGTATGCTTTTATTTTTGACCTCAGCTTACTACCTAAGACAGTATATGACCAAGAAACAAGAAAAGAACAAAAGCCAAGAAGAAATTTTGCCAAGCCATTCCAGGTCCAGACTGTGATCATCTCCAACTCAAACCAGAATACTGCTGCCCTCACAACCTTTCCTAACCTGCCAAAAATGGACTTGGATGGTTTCAGAAAAGGAATGATCATGATAAACGCCCTGTTCCATGCCCACCTCAAGAGCTTCAGAGACAACACTCAAAAGGTTTTGATGATGGCCACCCAACTGAAGGACGACACCAGATAAACCTTCTTGACCAGCCTAGAGAAAGATCCAGACCTCATACTCTCCTACGACTAATTCCTGGAGAGAATGAATTCTGCAACCACCCCTTCTGGGGCCAAGATAAAAGTCTACATGGGGCTCACCCGCCTGAAACAAGGAAGGGAAAGCCTGGAGACCTATATAAAAAAATTCCTTTGCCTGACAGAAGCAGCCAAGATTCCTGATAACATATCAGGCCTGAATTTCAGAAACAGTCTGAACCCACACCACATCAGCCTAATGAGACACCACCAATGCAACCTCCCCAAAGACAAGCTCCTGATTATTGACAGAGGCATGGACTTCAGCCAACCACAAGAATACCACACTGGTCAACCCTGGAACAACCAGACCCCTGGTGCAAGTAGGCCCCGTTTGAAAATGATCCCCAAAGAGTGCCAACACCACGTCAGAAGTGGGCTATGCTTTTATTGACACCAGAGTGGCCACTTATCCAAGGATTTTACTAGATGCTCTAATGGAACCCAAGGGGCCACTATTTCAGCAATAAAAAATGCTTCCCAGTCTTATCTTATCATTGACACTAATTTATGTTACCATGACCATAAGGTGAACACTGTAGCCCTCCTAGACAGTGGGGCAACCCTCAACTACATGAAACATAGCCTAGCTGAGAAACTGAGTTTACCAATTCAGGGAAATTCCTGACTGGTAACCATGGGTAACAAGACAACAGACCTGTCCTACAAATGCAAAGAGTATGTCTCCCTGAAGTTAAATGGGAAGCTTCTGCACACTAGATTCCACGGCATGGAGAAGCTTCCCAAACCTGTAGTGATATGGGTTGAATGGTGGGTTGATCACCAATTGAACTTGGACTATAAGAACCATCAAGTGACTGTCACTCATGAGAGACAAACCTTAGAGGGGATCCTGCTTGAACCCTCAGCAGACCCCTGAGTTAAACAACATCACCATGGAATCCTGAAAAGCTGAGATTCCAAAATGTTTGAAGCCTTGGGAGTCCGTCTTCTCAGAAGAAAAAGCCACTGCCTTGCCTAAATACAGCAAGTTCAACCACGCTATTGACCTCCTCCCTGAAGCCCAATCTAAGCATGGACCTTTCTACAGTTATAACATGAAGGAACAAGCCGCCTCAAGAGAATACTTGGACAAGATTTTGAAGAAGGGATATATAAACGTCTCCAAAACTCCTTTTTATTCCCTTTACTGTTTGTTAAAAAGAAGGGCGGCAACCTACATCCTTGCTTCAATTACCAGGACCTAAATGGCATCACTGTGAAAAACAGATACCCTGTACCCAATGCCAAAGACCTCTCAGACCAGCTTTCAGGAGCCAGCATCTTCTCATAGGTTGATTTGAGGGATGCCTTTAACCAGATCCAGATCAGGCCTAGCAACAAATAGAAGGCCGCCTTCAAGACTAGACAAGGTCTCTACAAATACTTGGTTATGCTGTTTGGGTTGTGCAACACACCAAGCGCCTTTCAAAATATGGTGGACGTGGTCTTGGGAGGACTCAAGAATCAGTATTGTGTAGCCTACTTAGATGTCATCCTCATCTACAGCCGCACCCCTAAAGAACATGTTGAACACCTTCAGGTTGTCCTAAAACGCTTCAAGGAACACAGACTCTTTGCTAAACTCCAGAAATGTGAGTTTTTCCAAGAGGAAGTAGAGTTCCTGGGGTACAATGTACTGAAAGAGGGTTTTTCAATGACACCTGATAAAATAGAGGCCGTGACATCATGGCCTTGTTGTAACTGTGCTGTTTTAGCAGAGTTACACGGGGAAAATATTTAGAAGATAGATAATAATCTTTATTGTGAGATAGTGATTATATAGTTCATGTGAATCAAGGATAACAGGAACATGATTGGTGATCACACGGCTAGATGGAAGAAGGGGTGGCTTGATCCTGGTAATGAGTCAAGCACCAAAACAAGGTATCCACCAGGAAGGATCATCATCTGTTCATGTTGTTGGATTTGGTAATTCAAGTTGACTTCCTAGTCTGGCTTCAAGTGACCGGGTAATTGGATTGCAGGTCATAAACCTGCTTGGTTGGAACCTTGCTGGCGGGTCAAGCCTGCAATTTGACACCCCCTGACTGAAGGCCAGCCTCCTCTGGGGGCAGGTTGTCAGGGAGGTTGTCAGGAGCCCGGGTGCTATATTGAACTAGTTGTTGTTCTGTGGAGGGCAGGGCGGTTTCTTGTTGTTTCTGTCTTGCTTTGCAGGGTTGTAGGCAATCATGGTGTAGGGTCTTGTCTTGCTTACGTTTTCCAAGCCCTTGCACAAGGTAAGTGTTATTGTTGTTTACCTTCAGAATGATTGCTGGCCCCACTTTTTCAGGTTGTAGCTTGCTCTTATCAACATTCATGACCCATACTTTGTCCCCAACTTCATGTCTATTGCAGATGGGGACAATTTTTTTTGCAGACGTTCATTCTCCTTTGCTATTTGCTCACTTTTAGCCTCTATTACTTTAGGGTCTGAGTGTGGAGGGACTTCACTTGGAATTTCCAGTTTGAGTCCTGTCAATACTTGAATGATATTTGGCTATGTGCCATATACCAGTTCAAACAGGCTTTTTCCGGTGGATCTGTTCACTTGGTTTTGGCACACAAGTAATGCAGTTGGTAGCTGCTTATACCAGTCTTCAGGTCTCCTGGCGGTGAGTTTGGCTAAGGCTTGCACGAGGCTACTGTTAAGCCGCTCCACACGTCCATTGGCCTGTGGATGATATGGTGTTGTCACAGTGTGCTTGACCCCGTTTTTGGTGAGGTAAACATTGGTGTCTTCAGAGGTCAATTCTTTGCCTCCATTGGTTATCAGAAGTTCTGGCTTTCCAAACTTGCTGATTATCTCTTTGCCAACAAATCATCAAACATCATTGCCGGTGTGTGCCTTCACTGCTTGAGCTACTGGCCATCTCATTGAAAAGTCAATGGCAGTGATGATGTATTTCTTGTCATTGTGTTTCCCTGGCATGGGACCAAAAATGTCAAGAGCCCATACTTTGAACAGTAGTTGGGTCCAAATGGGGAGTACAGACTTTGGTGGGGTTTTGCTTTTAGCAAACTTTTTGCATACCTCACATTGGTCTAGAACTTCTTGAAAATCACAGTATAAGGTTGGCCACCAGGACTTATGTTTAAGAAACTCATATAGGTTTTGGCTCTTGGTATGTCCAAGGTCTCTGTGATAGCGTAGGATGGTGTCAACTTGCTGATGCGTGGGAATGTAGGAAATAGTTGTGCCATCAGTCATCTTTCTGTGTAGAGTCCCATATACGTCAGCAAAGAGGTGTTTGTTCTTGATTACTGTTTCCTTTGTTATGTTGGTGGTGCCAGGAGGAAACCTTTGTCCTTTGTTTGTAGCACTAAGAGAGGCCAGTCTGGGTCAAGCCCATTATCTCCTCTTGAAGCACAGACATACAGGCGGGACAGGGCGTCTGCCATGGCGAGCTTGGCCCCAGGTTTGTACTGGATGAGCATGTTAAATCTCTCCAATAGTTCCATCCACTGCGCTTGGCAGCGCAACAGATTTGCTTGAGTCTTGAAATAGATGAGTGACTTGTGATTGGTTAATACTTTAAATTCTTCCTGTTGTTCCAAGTAGCAGCGCAATTTGACTAGGCAGTGTACAATAGCCAACAGTTCTTTGTTGTGGATAGAGTATCAACACTCACCATCTGTCAATTTTTGCAATTCATAAGCTATGGGCAGGAAGTCACCATCATTGTTTTTTATTTGTAGTACTCCCCCAATTGATGCATCTGAGGCGCCAGTTTTCATCTGGTATTCCCCGTCACATTTGGGGTATTATAGGATGGGAGACGTTGTGAGTTTCTCATTGAGGCATATAAAACAGAGGTCACATTGGGGGGTCCACACAAACTTGGACTTGGCGCCTGTTATGGCGGATAAGGGGGCAGTCAAAACACCACAGTCAGGTATGAAGCGTTGCACATAGGCCACCATTCCCAAGAAGGTGTGGAGTTCCAACTTATCCTTGGGTGGTGGCATCTTGCAGATGGCCTGTATCTTTTGACTGTTGGGTTTGATGCCGTCCTTTGAGACTATGTGTCTCAATAAGGGTAGTTGCTCACAGAAAAACTGGCACTTGGAGGGCTTGGCCAACAGTTTGTGCCGTGCCAAGGTAGCAAAGACTGCCTCTAGATCTTTGTGGTGTTGTTCCACCAAGGGGCTGTAGACAATAATGTTGTCTAGATACACTAGGGCGTGCTTGCCTATGTGGGGCGCAAATACTTTGTTCATGAAGGTTATGAAGGTGGACTGGGCATTGATCATGCCAAAGTTGAGCACCACATATTTGTAGGAGCTGTATTTAGTGCAGAAGGTTGTTTTGGGAATATCTTCCTCCTTAATACAAATCTGATTGTAGCCTGCAGTTAGATCAATCTTGGAGAAGATGGTGGCTCCTCCCAAGGCATTGAAGAGGTTGTCAATCAGTGGCAGTGGGTAACAACTCTTAATGGTCTCTTTGTTTAGGGCGCGGTAGTCTGTGACCAGACGTAAGGTACTGTCCTTCTTAGCCACAAAGAATACGGCGGCCCCAAAGGGAGACTGTGAAGGGCGGATAAGTTCTTTTTCCAATGCCTCTTTGAGGTAGGCGCGTAAGGCGTTGTCTTCATTTGGGGTCAGCCTGTAGATGGGGCGCGCCTTGGGTACAGCCCCCTTGAGTTGGATGGAGTGCTGAATATGCTTCTCAGGGGGCAGCCCAGGTAGCGCTTCCTCAAAGATTTCTGGATGGCAGGCCACAATGTTGCGGTCCTGAGGCGTGGAGGTATCCTGGTGATTCTTGAAGTGTATGATCTTGTACTGGAAGGAGTCTCAGTTAATTGCCTTCAGGTTTTTCTTCTTGTCCTGGGTCTCTGTGATACGTACAAAGACGTGGTTGCATAGCAGTTGGTCCACAGAGTCAGGATAGATCTGGTGGTTGACACCTTCACGCTTGATGGTCAACACTGAGGTTGCCCAGTCTACGTGAGGGTTGTTCTTTTAAACCAGTCTAGTCCCAGTACAATGTCAACTTGGGAAAGTTGATTGTTGTGAATAATGGCATTCACCATGTTTTGATTTTGCCTTTGGTGAGCCATTTTGAAGACAAATCTCTTGCTTTTGCTTTTGACCCAACAAAATGAAATGGTTTCTGCATCAGGAAATATATTTGTTTAGTTTCCTGACTCTATGCAACTCACTTGCCCCACTCATGCTTGTGGCAAGTGATTCTACCGTCCTGGTAGTGTTTTGTGGTATTCCTAACCACTATATAATCCATTTCCTATTCTACCAAAAAAATTAAGTTCTATTCACATTTTTGTCTTTGTGTCTTCTGTACTTCTGCGCCTCTCTCTAGCCACGCCTAGTAGAGAATATTCATCCAGGGCCGCAAGGTAAACACATTTGCCTTCCCTGTCATCTAACCAAGACTTAGTACAAATCCAATCCTAAGGTTAGGATTCCCCGTTGTGTATCTGTGCTGTGCCTCAGAACACAACAAAAATGGTGCTCACTACAGGGGCTGTAAGCCCCTTGGTTACCCCTTTTGCATCTACGTTTTCAGGTCCCTTGCCTCCGCCTATTTGGGAGTCAACCTTGCCTGAAATTACCAGCCCTCTTATTGAGGAAGACATCGCCGGCCTGCCTATTGTCCCTACTGTACTGAACCTTGGGAATGGTCCCTGCCTAGCCGCTTACCCCATGGGTACCCCTGACTTGGAACAAGTCATGGCAGTAGCCCTTGGGATAGCTCAGGACAGGGCCATCCCTTGCCTTCAGCTACAGTTTAGCTGTGCCAAATACTATGAGTTAATTGTGGCCCCTCAGTTTCCACAACATCTTCTCTCAGCAGCTGGCTCCGCTGAACACCTGCTGTCATCCTTTTTACAGCCCGCCTTGGCCCACCACCAGATGATGTTGGGACTTCACGTTCAAGAGATCTCGTCTCTACAAGCAGCTGTTACCCATCATTGGGACCAGTTTGCTGCCTACCAACAATGGATTCATTCCCTGTTCTCCCTGGTATCTGACAATCAGCGTGATTTGGTCACCTCTCAAACACGTTTAGTCAATTCTATCAAGAAAATGTGCCAGTCCATCCCTGAGTATGTTAGAGAGCAGCCACATGAGTTTCACCAGTTAGAACAACCCTGGCAAACTCAAGTAGACTCCACCCTAAACGCTTATCTCTCCAACTTTGAACACCTAGTGCAACAGCTCAATGCATTCAGTGTCTATTCCTTTGAGCAATTGCAACAGGTAGCTGACCTTGCTGCCCAAGGTCTAAATGAACTCAGTGCAGAGTTTGATCAAGAGAGAGCTACCACTGCTGCTGCTATAGCCAAACTTCAGAGTCAGGTGAATGAGCTGTCTACTCCCAAACCTGATGTTCTGCCTTCTCCTCCTGCTGATGATCTGATGGACAGAGAGCAGAGGATCTGGGAGGCCATCCAAGAATTACGCGCTTCTACTCATAGCCAAGGACGTCCTACTGAAATGCCTCAACCTAACCCCCAGGTTCTTGCGCTGACTTCTCAGGTTGCAGAACTACAGCAAGAATTTGCTGCTTTATGTGAGATAGTGATGGCTGCTGCTAGCCCACTTGGGGCTAATGAGGAAGATGGCTGTTGTCCTGGTTTGGCAGGGGCTCCTCAAATCCACTGTGCTAGGGAGTTGATTGCCCTAGCTAATGAGGTGGACCATTTGAAACAAGATCAGACTGATTTGGACAGAGACATACAGGAGATGAGTGAGCTGATTGATTTGGTAAACAACAGATTTGCCCCCTGCCTGTCAGTGGGGCTATCCCTTACTTTGCGGCTGGCTGAGCTCCCCACTGTTGTCACTACCCAAGGACAACGCCTAGATGTTACTGAACAACAGACCACTCTAGCCAACACTATGGGTACCAGATCTACCAAGACTCTGACGACCCTTGAAGAAAGTTTTGACAACTATGGGCTAGACAACCCCCCTCCAAATCTGAAGCTGAGTTCTCCCTGCGCATAAATGTACTTTATAGCAGCAATGGTGGTCCAGCTCCTGAGGCACACTTCAAGCCTACTTTTAAGCAAGTCTTTGATCTCAAAACCTCAACTATTGCAGCTTTCTTAACTATTTATGAAACTGCCATGAGGCAAGCATCAGATGAGGTTAAGAAGGAAACATTATAACCTGTCTACACCTGACCTGTCAAGAAGTAGTTATGCCAGAGCTACCCACCATTGAGACCTGGGAAGACATGAAACAGCTCCTGATTGACAAATTTGGTGGTGATCTTAGCCCAGAGGTGAAAAAAGATGCCTTCATGCACATATCTTTCAAGCCCAAAGAGACGTTAGTTAAATTTACAGACAGATTTTACATGGAGGGACAACAATTAATAGCAAGCAGACAATTGACAGCGCATGAAGCGTATATGGCCTGCGCCCAGGCCCTCAAGGTGAATCAACTCCTGTGTCTTCATTTCAAGGCCCACAAGGCTATGCTGTCCTCCATGAAAATTATAAAAACACTGCTACAAGATATGCATCTTACCCATTCTGGGGAGTTGTTTAGGAGAGTCGTGCCACTTCCAACTCTGGCTCTTCTTCTTGCGGCCCTCATATCCTCACTATGAACTCACAAAATCCTCCTTAACGTCAGGGTTGCCACAACTGCGGTCAGATAGGTCACCACTCTCACGTTTGCACCAATCCACGGGTTGAGGGAGCTGATCCCAAGGATCAGTTGGGAAAAGAACAGTCAACCTAGAGGCGGAGATGCTCTTGATTGACAATTCTTCCCAGTCTCCTTCTATACCTCCGCCTGCTACTGACTCTGAGCCTGCTGATGATAAGGCTCCTCCTATCCTCCTTCTGTTCCATGACATTTCTGATGATTCTGATGTGGATGAATCTGATGTTGAAGACTCTGATGCATACAGGTATTCTGTTCTTGCTGTCCCAGAGACTATTGCAGTTCCCTAAAAGTTACAATCTGGGAAGACTACAACTACCACCAAGCTCTTGTCTGAGGCCAAAGCAGTTGTCTCCCGCCCCTATCTTACTCAGGCAAAACGGTCCCTGTATTAGTGGAATCATCAGAGGAAGCTGCTGAAGTCGCAGATGCTGTTTTCAAGAATGTATCTGTCTCACTCCCTCTCCAAACCGTATATAAGGAGTTCCCAGGACTAATATGCATGATTGAGAAATGGGACAAGGAATTAGCCAAGGCGCAGGATATCTTGGCTGCTCTACCATCCTTTGGATGCACCACCACCCGGGTAGAGGTATCTATTCAGAAAGTAAAAATCAAAGCTGTCCTGGACACCGGATCTCCTGTCAACGTTGTTTCTTCTAAACTAATGAAGAAACTTAAGCTGGCCCCTGATCTCAACTACCATCAATCCTATGGCACTGCTGGTCTCTATATGACTTGCGCCATTGGTGCTTACTCTGCCTTATCAATGCAGTTTGGTAAACTCCTGTTGGCTGCGCCGGCTGTTGTTCTAGAAAATGAGAGCTATGACCTTTTGGTTGGTACCCAGTTCCTTCGGGAATATAATGGGATCATCAACCTAAAAGATGGGTATCTTTCTATCCTAGGGTACAAAGTCCCTCTGATCTTTGAGGAGCCAATCAAAGTTCCTGGTAAACGTTTGAAGACATATACTCTGGAGTACCCCACTGGGGGTTTCACCCTAAAATACCAAACCCATTCCCCCAACACAAAGTGTCCTCTCATGGCTTGTCCTGCAACTGAGGGAATTTCTCTCATGGCCACGTCTGCTGTCACCATCCCTCCAGGTTCTCAGGCCATCATAGACTCCCAGATATCATATGAACTACTTGAACAGACTTTCTTAGAGCTGTACTCCCCTCCTTTGCTGGGGCGTAACAAGCCTTACCTTTGTCCTGGAATTCTGGACGTCTCCCACAAGGATCCCGTTCAATTACTAGTTGCCAACCTTACTGCGCTTCCTATGACTGTATCCAGAGGACAGGTTGTTGGTTACGGAAATTTGTTAAATGCCCCTGACGTCTTGTCCCTTCACCCTTTTGGAACTTTTCAAGACTTTAACCTACCCAAGGACAAGCCTCAAGTCCTATCTCTGTTCACTGCCCAAGACTTCCCTCAGTTGTCCCCGGTTCAACAGAAAGAGGTGCTTGATTTACTAGACCAATTCTCAGACATCTTTGCTAAAGATAGCACTGATTATGGGCTGGCCAAAGGTGTAATTCATCAGATTGACACAGGAGATGCTCCCCCCTTTTGTGCCAAGCCATATTGCCGCAGCCAAGTGGAAGATGCGCAGGTTTCTAAGGAGCTCAAACAACTTCTGGACGCTGGACTGCTAGCTCCCTCTCAAAGTCCCTGGGCTTCTCCTCTGCTCATCTTAAAGAAAAGGAATGGGGGCCACCAGATTGTGATGGACTATCAAAGGTTGAATTCTCTAACCAAGAAAGATTCCTATCTCTTACCGCACATTGATGACGCTCTTCAACGCCTTGGGGGTTCTAAGTTTTTCTCTGCCATGGATTTGGCGTCTGGTTACTGGCAAGTTGACCTCTCTCCTGAAGACTGTCAGAAGGCTGCGCTCATCACATCAGAAGGACTGTTTGAACCTACCCACATGCTGCAAGAGCTCTGTAATGCCCTGGCAACTTTCCAGAGGGCCATGGATTCCATCCTGCGTGACTTGAATTTGTTGTGTGTCTTAGTCTATCTAGATGATATAACAGTCTTCAGCGCAACTTTCTCTGATCACCTAGCCCATCTTAAAGAGGTGTTCATAAAGATCCGAGAAGCTGGCCTCAAGTTAAAGCCCTCTAAGTGTGCTTTCTTCAAAGAATGCCTTGAATTCCTGGGCCATGAAGTAACCCAAACAGGGATTTGTCCAATGATCAAGAAGGTTGAAGCCATTGACAAAATTCTTCCGCCCATCAACCTACAAGATGTACAAGTCTTTCTGGGCATGATGGGTTACTATAGACAATTCATTCCTGATTTTGCTGATACTAGCAAACCTCTGGTCCAACTGTTGCGTAATGTTCCTTTTGAATGGACCACCAGCCAACAGCAGGCCTTCAAGACTCTAAAGCAGAAACTCAAAGAAGCGCCTATTTTAGTGTACCCCAATTACAATAAGGAATTCATCTTGTACACTGATGCTAGTGACCTTGCTATTGGGGCTATCTTGGCTCAGCTCAACAATGAAGGTGTGGACCACCCTGTAGCCTATAATTCCCGTGTGCTAAATAAGAATGAAAAGAATTATAGTGTTACAGAGAAGGAGTGCCTTGCTGTGCTGCATGCAGTCAAAAAATTCTGCCACTATGTGTATGGTACCCATTCCACTGTCATCACTGACCACGCTTTGCTCAAATGGTTACAACAACTTAAGGAGCCTGAAGGACGCTTAGCCAGATGGGCCCTCCGCCTGCAAGGTTACAACTTCACTGTGCTCTATTGCCCTGGGATTCAACATCAGAACACTGATGGGTTGTCCCAAATGCCCATCCTTGCCCTACATCCTGCTGAGGCAGACCGCCTGTACGAGCTAATTGGCTACCCTTCTTCCTGGGAAAGTGAGACAGAAGAACTTTGACTTGCCCTGGTCAAATTATCTGAAGACACCCTCATACGCAATAACTAACTCTTCAAGAAGGTGCAGGGTCAATACCTGCCATACGTGCGCCCCAGTCTTTGCCTCTCCTTAGTGTTGCAAGCTCATAAAGAAACTGGCCATGGAGGTATTGCCAAGACCTTTTACTGGCTTCAAAAGAATTACTTCTGGGAGAATCTTTTCCTGTTGATCCCAGATGTCATAGCTAGTTGCCATGACTGCCAACTCCAGAGGCCCTGAGCTGCTTCTCACAAATTCAAATTGGTTTCCCCTCAACACGCTTTTCATACGGTTAGTATTGATGCTGTAGGCCCTCTCCCCCGTTCACGCTCTAGATGCTGCTTTATCCTGATTGCCGTCAACCACTTCAGCAAGTGGGTAGAAGCTCGCCCTACTAAAGACATCACTGCTAAGACTACTGCTGCCTTTCTGCTGCAGGATATTTTCCACCGCCATGGCTGCCCTCAAGTGCTATTATCAGACAACGGAACAAACTTCAATGCCAAACTTGTAACCTCTGTTGTTGAAGCTCTAGGAACTCACCAGTCTTTCTCTGCCACCTATAATCATTCCACTAATGGGGCAGTTGAGCATGCCAACTTGGCACTAGTTTCTATCATGAGAAAACTCACCTACTCTGACACTGCCAATTGGGATCTATACTTACCTACTGCACTCTTTGCCTATTGTCTGAGCAGGCATTGGATCACAGGGTACTCCCCCTTTGCCATGTTGTATGGGTGTGAAGCCACCACTCCGTTGCTCTTGGGGGTTGCCCTACTATCCTCTGATAAGGCCATGAACCCTGACAACCACATCAAAGACTTAGTCAACCACATCATTGATATACAGGCCACTGCCTACACTTCTGCATATAAGACTAAGGTGCTCAAGCTCTCTCCTGACAACACTGGGTGCTCCCCCTTGCCTGAGTTTGATGTTGGTGATCATGTCCTGTACTACCAACACCGTGTGGGTGGGCGCGCGCATAAGTTGGACTCCCTGTGGATTGGTCCTTTAGAGATGACTTTCAAACGAGGATCTGAGTACACTGTAAAGCTCCTCTCCAGTGGTTGCCCTTTTGCTTGTGTACACACCAAGTTCCTCCGCA
This sequence comes from Entomophthora muscae, assembly GCA_014839935.2. Classification (NCBI taxonomy): domain Eukaryota; kingdom Fungi; phylum Entomophthoromycota; class Entomophthoromycetes; order Entomophthorales; family Entomophthoraceae; genus Entomophthora; species Entomophthora muscae. Next base: position 539,708 of record QTSX02002156.1, read on the forward strand.
AGTATCACCCCCCTAAGGCCAATCTAGAGGGGGGCAATGTCGTGAATAAATGCATTCACCATGTTTTGATTTTGCCTTTGGTGGGCCATTTCAAAGATGAATCTCTTGCTTTTGCTTTTGACCCTTGAAATAAACTGGTTTCTGCATCAGGAAATATGATTGTTTGATTTCCTGACTCTAAGCAACTCACTCGCCCCACTCATGCTTGTGGCAAGTGATCCTACTGTCCTGGTAGTGTTTTGTGGTATTCCTAACCACTATATAATCCATTTCCTATTCTACCAATAAAATTAAGTTCTATTCACATTTTTGTCTTTGTGTCTTCTGTACTTCTGCGCCTCTCTCTAGCCACGCCTAGTAGAGAATATTCATCCAGGGCCGCAAGGTAAACACATTTGCCTTCCCTGTCATCTAACCAAGACTTAGTACAAATCCAATCCTAAGGTTAGGATTCCCTGTTGTGTATCTGTGCTGCGCCTCAGAACACAACATTGATGACAGGACCTTGAATGGTGGAGTGAAGGTTCTCAAGCATGACGGAGAAGGGGGCAGCTCCCTTTGTCACGGTGATGTGGTGTTTGTCAGCCAGGACCACATTTTTAATCTGCAAAGGATTAGTGGCCAGCTTGAACTTATCCACAAAGCTACTGTTGACTAGGGTTTGGACTGCGCCTGAGTCCAGGAGTGCTGAGCCTGTATAACTGCAAAAGCAGAAAGGATAGGACATCAATTTATTTGGATGTCTGGCAATGGTGTACAGTACTGGGTCCTCCAAGGGCACCTGGATCATTGGGCATTGGTCTACGTCCTCAGGTTGGTATTCATCATTGGGCAAGTCAGGATTTGTGTGGGGAGAGCTTGGCTTGCTTAGTGCTCTCCCCGGGCTTTTCCCTCATCTTGGTTTCCTTGTGTGGCAGCAACACAGAAATGGGTACGGTTTGACTGGCCATTGTGTCCATTTCCATGCCCATTTGAACCCACGGGTTTGTGGTTGGTGTTGTTCCCATTGCCTCCAGGAGGTGGTCGAGAGGAGCGCCCGCCTGGATGGGAATCCTTGGGTCTTTCTTGTTTCCCAGTTTGTGCCTTATGCAGTGCGTTGGATGTTTGCTCTGCTTTCTCCACTTCACAGTACAGGCTTTGCAGGTTGGTTACCTGATCCAGGTTCACATGTCTCATCTAGTGCAACTTAAGAGCGTTGTAGTACATGAGGTGTGTGGCTGGGGTGTCAAAGGCCATGTTGGATGGTGCACAAAGACAGAGTTCCTTGTAGGCGCGGGTGAGTTCCTTTACGGTACCTGTCTGGGTCAGGTTCTTTACTTGGCGTATAATCATGAGTGCTGTATCTTTAAGCACAAATCTTGCTAGGAAGTCTTGCTTAAAGGTATCCCAGTTCTTGTTGGTGTGCTCTTCATGCCACTTGTTGCACCAGGTGCCAGTGTCATGGGTCAGGCAAATGAAAATTTCTGTGATCTAAAACCGCTGTGGGCATTCCATCTGAGCCAGCTTGCTCTGGGCAGACTGGATCCATGCGGCAGCGTTGTTGTCATTGGCCCTGGCAAAAGGTTCCAAGGCAGCGCTTTGGAGTCTTTGAGCTATGTAGACAGGCATGGTGGTTTTGTTGGCTGGTTGTGGCATCAAGGAGGGGGCCTGAAAGAAACCTTGTGCAAACATGGCGTTGAAGGCAGGTAGCGGGATCACTGTGTTTTGGTATAAGACAAACCCATCAGGTATCTCAGTACCAGGGGTGTACAGAGTCCAGTCAGGCGGAAGGCCAGACATAATTCTGTCAAGGATTTGTTGGCTGCAGTGTATGCAGGCAACAGGCGTAATTTTTCAAGTTAAGGTAGGATGGAGAACCTACCTGTGCTACCAATGTTGTAACTGTGCTGTTTTAGCAGAGTTACACGGAGAAAAATATTTAGAAGATAGATAATAACCTTTATTGTGAGATAGTGATTATATAGTTCATGTGAATCAAGTATAACAGGAAAATGATTGGTGATCACACAGCTGGATGGAAGAAGGGGGTGGCTTGATCCTGGTAATGAGTCAAGTGCCAAATTGAGGTGTCCACTGTGAAGGATCATCATCTGTTCACTTTGTTGGATTTGGTAACTTGAGTCAACTTCCTAGTCTGGCTTCAGGTGACCGGATAATTGGATTGCGGGTCACAAACCCTCTTGGTTGGAACCTTGCTGGAAGGTCAAGCCTGCGGTTTCAACAGCCTGAACCTAAGAACCACAAGGAGATCAGAAGGTTCCTGGGCCTGGTAAACTTCTGCCAGAAGTTTGTCTAAAAAATTTTCTATCTGTTTTCCCTTGACCCGCCTTACCTCTTAGAAACACCCCTTTGTGTGAGATGACACTGCCAAATCCACCTTTGAGTTGCTAAAAAATACCTTTGTTTCTGCCCCCATCTTGGCAATGCCAGTTTACAATAAGCCCTTCATTGTGGAAACAGACAACACCTCTGACTTTGCATTGGGTGGAGTGTTGCTTCAGGAGGGGCATGATAGTAAGCTGCACCCTATAGCTTACTACTTGAGGAAGTTCATTCCACCCAAGTTGAACTACCCCATCTACAACAAAGAGATGCTTGCTATCATCCAGTCCTTGAAACATTGGAGAAGATACTTGTGTGTCACCAACCACCCAGTGAGAATCATGACCAATCACAAGAACCTGACATAATTCTTCAAACCGCAACAACTGAATCAGCGTCAAGCTAGATGTGCCCTATTCCTAGCAGATTACAACTGGGACATTATTTTTCTTGTTATGCCTAGGCGCCAGATTGGTTATTTTATAACTTAATCACATTATTCATATTCAAATTATTCAGAAAGAGTAAAATACAATCAATCCCAAATATTTAATTGATCTTGGGCTTGGGTGATTTTTTAAAAAATAATTCATTGATTTTATAATTGAAAATTGCAACTTATAGTACTACTGAAAATATCTTAAGTGCTACTACAAACCAAAAATATTTATGATGAGTTGCATGGGAGAGTAATAGCAGCCCCAAAGCTATAAATGCTATTACCCTATCTTTGGCTCATCATAAATATTCTTAGTTTGTTTCAGAAAAAAAGTTGTTGTTTTTGAAAGACTGATAACTCTATTTAAAATACATCCTCTAGTAAGCTGCCCTACTTCATGAACTTTCCCCAATACACTACTAGCATCTTCTGATATTTTTGTTTCTCTGGTATCATCACGTGATTTCAAATGATAATTTATCTCAGAATATTCTGAGAAGCTTTCAAATGTTAAAGGTGAAGTATATAACTTCCCATCTTTCATCAAATATGAAAGATTAATTCGCAGATTTTTAACTTCAAGCTCTCTTTTTATAGGCCTAAATTTCCTTTCATAAATATAAAAAATGCTTTTTGGGAAACAATTGAACCAGTTAAAGCTGAATTGTATAATTCTTTTCTTCTTTCTTCTTTCTCACAAATATTTTTTAGATCATTAATGTTGTTAATATAAAGTACATTTTCTTTTTCCTTTAAAATTTTTGATATTACACCAAAGTGACCATCAACAATGCTTTTTCCATAGCATTCAACAAAACAGTTATATTTTATAGAACCCTTAATATATTTAGGTGCCTCTTTAAATAAGTAATATAAAAATTCATATGATCTAAAATGATTTCCATTATCTGTCCATACTTTTATATTTTTTATTTTTTAAATCTATCTAATTTAAGAAGACTTATTAGACATTCACCTGAAAATAAAGAATCATGTGATAATATTTGGGACAAATAATCATGATATTCATATTTAATTTTATTGTTTTCCTTAAAAACTAATGCAAACCCTAATAATGAGATTGGTTTTTTTGAATAAAAACAATTATTGGTCTCAATTAGACCACCTCCAACCTTTAAGTTTTCTTTATAATCTATAACTACAACACAAGACTCATCATCTAGTTCATTAATATCTTTTTTATATTCACAATTTTGATGAACATAAAAGTCTTGGTGCTGATTAATAGTCTTTAAGTCATTGTCTATAGATTCTGGTAATGGTAAGTTTTTATTTTCACATTCTTCCTTCTTTTTTTCTAGTGAATTTTTTAAATTACAAATATTGCACATATCAGTTTGTTTTTTACTTTTTATTATATTTTTAGGGATTAATTTATAGTAAGTAGAAATTGAAACTGAAATTTCATTTTTTATTTTCATATTTTCATATATTTCTTTTTTTGTTTTAAGTAGAGAGTATTTAATTTCAGTTGAGTAATTACTCATCTCTTTTTCTATATCTTTATAAATTTTTTCAGGCACTTTTTTTGTAAACTGGCTTGTTTCAAAAGAATTTTCCAGCAATTTTTTAATTATTTTTTTAGTTATTTCTTTTTTTAATGAATAGTTATTATTTTTTTGGCTTTTTTTGTTTAAGCTTACATTTTTATTTTTATTTATTTTTCTTGAGTATTCAAACTCACTTTTGGTTATATTAAACCCCATATCATTAAGCTCTTTTAAAGAGTAACTGGAAGTAACCAGAGATCACAAGGCTGGGAGATGTTTTTGGGGAGAAGATTTCATGAGATCCTTTAAGTTTTCAATGAACTCATTGCCTTTTTGATTTTGAATAGTTGGCAGGAACTGAGCTTTTCCAAATTCAGTTTGAGTAAGGAAGTGCTTGATGAAATTATCAAGATCATCACCAGCAATAAAGAGGAATGCCTTTTTTAACATTGCAATTCTCTCTCTTTTTGTTGAAGCTCCCAAGGAAAAAAAGGGTAGCATGGAAGAAGTAAATTTAACTGAGGACATGGTAGTATTTTGAATCTGTAATTAGGTCAGATCTCTGATGTGTGCCTTAATGATGGAGTAGTTATGATCAGAATGTGGTCTTTTGGATTAGAAGCTTTGTGGTACTTTAGCTCTTATATACCAAGCTAAATGACACCATTCTGAAAGAAATGGTGTGATAGCTTTTATTATAGTTTGAACTTGAATTTATGTTTGCAGAAATTAATTAAATACCCAGTTTTCATGCACAAGTGATATATGTGAAGCAGCTAAGCATTATTATTACATCATATCCTCTTTGTAATCAATGCAAATCAATTAAAATGATGTATTCAGTTAATTGTAACTCTTCCGCATATTTTTAAATGATAAAATATTAAAGAATTCCATTTAAAGAATGCTTAATTTGAGGTTCAAAGCTCACTTGAACCTTAAAATCAATCTAAACAGTGATAAAAACATCCTAACTTCAAACTATCATAAAATCCTAGAGAATTGAGCTTTTTAAATAAAATAAAATGCAAAAATAAAGCTCTCAATCTTATATTTAATTTCGTCAAATAAAAAACATCTGTTGTGTATTGAAAAAAGAGTATTTATTAGCTTTGAAGTGATCTACTTTATATTATTAGATATAATCATATAATAAAATCTGGATTATGCTCTTTTAAATTACTTTTGCTTTAATATTGAGCATAGTATACATATTAAAATTTTTACACCAATAGAAAGGTAAGATTCTTAGCTTCATTTTGGTAGTTTACAGTGTGAAAAAATATTAATTTTTTATTGAGTTATTAATGTTTTAAATATAAATTGTGTAATTAGTTTTTTTTCAAAATTGAACTGTGTTATGCTGCGACTTGAGCAGCATGTGCATTAGAAAATGGCCTAATCCCTAAAATAATGACCCAACTTATCAATCAGCTAAAAACCTGGCAAGATCAACATTGTACCTGATGCCCTAAGCCAAAGAGTAGACCTTTTTCCTAGCGCTAAAGAGATTGAAGAACTCAACACTAAATCCTTGCTGTCTCCAAACATGATTGAGCCAATGCTCCTATTCCTGGACTAGCCAGTAGAAGAGAAGAAATCCAACTAGCTCAGACTGTAAACCAGCATTGCATCTCCATCATGGAAGACTTAAAAAAAGATATCAACAGTTGATACTACCAAACAGGTTACTCCTTACATGAAAACACCCTGAAGTTCCACAGATGCACCTACATACCAGAAGGTCCACTGCACTTAGAGATACTGAAGGAATACCACAACTTGCCCATGTCAGGACACCCTGGGAGTACATAGACACTCAAAGGAATCCAGAGAACCTACATGTGGCCCAGAATGAAGCCAGAAATTAAAAAATACCTCTGTGGTTGCAAGACATGTGGATGTACAAAGCCTAAGCAATAAAAACCAGAAGGATTAATACAACCCCTTCAGATTGCAGAAGGCCCTTAGAAGTCAGTATCCATGGATTATATTGTGGAGCTACCTAATTCAAAAGGATTCAATGCCATCCTTGTAATTTTTAATTTTTTCACCAAAATGTCTCACTTCATTCCAACAATAACCAAAGTAACAGCAAAGAAACTGCCACCCTATTCCATAACCAATTATTCATGAACCACATACTCCCACAAGAAGTGGTCTCAGACAGAGGCCCACAGTTCACCTCCAAGTTTTGGGCCCAAATTCTAAAGGACTTGGGAATAAAAAGATTGCTGTCTACTGCATACCACCCCCAGAGCAACAGACAGACCAAGAGAGTAAATCAGGTCCTCAAACAGTACTTATAATGCTACATTAACTTGGAACAGAACAACTGGGTAACACACCTACTAATGGCTCAGTTTGCATACAAAAACAAAGAACACAGCTCCATCAGTATGTCCCCCTTCAAAGCCAACTACAGATTTGAACCCACATGGGATGCCCCCACAGAGGAAGCCAACAACCCAGAAGGATAAGGCTGGGTCAGCAACATCCACATGTGCCAAGAAGAATGTTCCCAGAACCTGAGAAAAGCAGTACAAGTATACAATGACTTTGCCAACAAGAAACAAAGCTCTGGTCCCCCAATTGAAGTAGGAGACCTTGTGTACCTCAGCGCCAAGAAAATCAAGACCACCACCCCTTGCACTAGCTTGAGCCCCCAACAAACAGGTCCTTATAAGGTCTTACAGTGTATTGGTACCGTAGCATACTGACTAGAACTGCCTCCTGGATAGAAAATCCATAACGTATTCCACCACTCCCTGTTATCAAAGAAGAAAGGACCTTCTCTCCTGCACCAAATAGTGAGAACGGCTCCCCACCCATCAAAGTAGGAAGCTTCACAGAAAAGAGGTTGAAGCCATCCTGGGACACAAACTCCAATACCAAAAACCTCATTTCCTGGTCAAATGAAAAGGGTATCCCAATTAAGAGAATACTTGGGAACCAGAATCCAACCTGGAGAATGTCACTTCTCTTCTGAAGAAATACAAGTCTCAGAATAAAGAGTTGTGCTCTGCAAGCTCAACTATAGTAGGAGATGATGTCAGGGCCCAGAATGCCCTGAACAATCAGCTGGCCTTCCTAGAGGCCAAACACCCCACAGATTGGGAACCCTTACTAATTGTCTTCCAGAGCAAGAAAACCCTCTTTTGATTGAAAAATGGCCTGGGATTCAAGAGGCACACAAGCCTCAAATCCCTGGCTTTGATTACATTAACAAATTTGGGCCTCTTAATTATCAGGAAATGGTACATTGGGAGTGCAATTGGGCGCTCAATTGCTCACAGGCTCTATAAATAGCTGTGGCACCTTGGTATGCTACAGCTCAAGCAAGGTTCCTGCTATGCTGACCAATAATATTCACAACCTAAGCTCTAGTGGGCAATTTCCAGGTAGAATTTTCAGGTTGACTGGAAATGTTGTTGCCAGATCCCTGGTGGCACAAAAGGTTGTATCTTTACCAGTAAGTATAAGTAGTGAGGGAGAAAAGCCCTCCTAAGTGTTGACATCTTAGTAAAACAAGTTTATGCCCAGAAATCATTATCTTATTGCAGGAATTATCTATTTTTGCTCAAACTTAATTACTCTCTTTGCATCTATTTAGGAATCCACAACTCAATTTAAACTTGCCTATCTATATCCTCCTGGCTATACTCCTGCTACCTCAGTCAATCCACCCCACGCTCTTGACTTGGAGTATTTCCACCCCCATCATCTGGATCTCCCACCTGCTATGAAGGAGATTCCTACTGCTCCCCCTACCCAATGAGCCTCCTGCCCAGGACTTTGGTAAGTTGAGGTTTGTCTACATCACAGTATTGGGGCTGGCTGACCAGGTTGTTCCCCATACTGGGAGTTGGCGCCCCCTAGCTACTGCAGTCAACTACCTGGTCCAAATTGCACCTATTGTGTATATGGCCTTCCAGGCCTGGCCTGCCTCCCCTGTGGGAGTCCAGTTGGACTCTGGTATGGGCTGTGACACCTACCTCCAAATAACTGAATTTAATTGCCTACTTGGGCTCCACAGTATCTTCATTTTCTGCCTCAAAGCACAGCTCTGGATGCACAGGCTTGTTTTTAGTGTTCTTGTTCTGGCCAATTGCATGGGTGATGAGTGTTATGATGACTCTGATTTTCCTCACAGCCCAGTGATTAGTGCCACTATTACCTGCTGCCTGTCCAGAATTTTGGATGGTGTCCTATTTATATCCTATCATAAATTGCCATTGAAAGTCCAGAATTCTGGGGATCTGGATAAAAGAACACCCCTGAGGGTAAAAGTAAGGAAAATAAGGTCACAGTCATTGGTGTATTCCTGGCAGCCTCTCCAAAAGGGACAGTGTTTTACCAAATTTTGTCCAGCTACACCAATGGGTACACATATGGAAAAATTCTCTTGTACCTAATCAATATCTGGATCTTGGACAATAACAAATTCTGAATATTATTGAGATATCAAATGGACTGCAATGAAGAGGAATCAGTTAAGATCTGAGCAGGTGGCCAAAAAATCTCAACATTTCCTGCCAGCTATACCAATGTACACCGGGAGATGTGTTGTTTTACAACATCACAGACAAGATCCAATAGCACATCCCAAAAATATTCAACCAGGTGCTTCTTGCTGTCCACAACCACACTGGACTTTTCTCCTGCCAGAAGGTTACTGACATGTTCACCAAGCTAGTCCTGAGTGCTCACAGCAGTAACCAATAATCAAAGGATACACAACTTTTACCTTGTGAGTCCCTGGTATACCAGCCAATCACTGTGATTCCTGAGTGTGAGTATGCTGTCATGGATCATCAATTTCTTTAAGCCAACCAAGGTAACTATGCGCCCCTGGTACCTCCCACTGACCCAGTCCCCAGCCCACCCTTCCACCCCACTGAAGACCAATCACCCTCACACTAAGCCAGTACTTCCCCACTGCTCAGCCTACCAACTAGTTTGCCCCCTCCACTCCCATATTTTGCCAAATAAACCTTGTTTCCCAAACATTTTTATTTAATTATACAGTATAAATCTCTTTAACTTTTAGGATCTTTAACTTGATAATATATATTTTACATTTAGTTATAGTGATGATTGATTCTAATCAAGAAACAATTTTAATACAAATGAACTAAAATTTAGCTATATATTTATATTATAAATCTGAGCTTTGCCTAGCTCTACAATCAAGCAAATTCATGGGACTGCAAGTGCAAAGGGCCAGCCAATCAGAATTGGCAGGGTTTTTTTGTTGCCCATGATGGTTGGCTCAGTCCAACCATGCCCCAGCTATTCTGCTCAGTTTAGCTTGGCAAATCAAGCCTGCTGAAAACATGCTGCCCCTGTGATCCTCATTGGCACACCAAACCAGCAGAAATCTGGCACCAGCAAAGCCAGCAATGGGAGGCTAGATCTCCATAATCCAACATGCTTTGGGGGCCGTAGAAACAGGAAGAGCTGAGGTGATAGGCTTGATCTATCAATCTATACATATATGATATATCATCCAGGGACTTTGTTGGTGCCAATCTCAACAGGAAAGGGAAAGACTGAAGCTTGGTCTGATTGGGTGTCTCTTTGTACTTGTATCTTAATGGATGTGTTGATTGTAAAAATAGATAAGCTAGAACCAACATAAAAATAAATTTAACTGTTTCTGAAAAGCACATGTACATATATGAATAAACTATTGATACATGCTCAACTTTATTTAATATATCCTCAAAATAAATGCTTTAAAAATAGATCAACATGCATTGCCTAGCTAGATAAAAATATGATGTTTGGGGGGATGTGGGTTTATTTAAGAAAATAGAGTGAGGGGGATGTGAATCATACTAAACAGTGGGCTGGCAAAACTTGGTAAAGGAGGCAGTGCTGGATTAGTGGGGGTATGGTTGGGCTTCACTGGTTTGAGCTGGTTGACTGGGTTAACTGGGGACTGTGGTAGCAGGTAGTTTGGGAGACAAAAATAAATGGCTGTGTTGTTCCAAAGAAGGGTATGATGTAGAGGATTATAGTATTTCTTGGGCATTATGTTTATTGGCTGATATCCAGGTGAACCATACTGTATTAATTCAATATAATTGGTTGCTTGGATACACTTAGTGAGACAAAGATCACTTTGGTGAAGAGGTTGGCCATTTTCTGGCCTTCTAATATCCCATTGTGGTTGTGGACAGCAAAGATCACCTGGTTGTATGTCTTAGAGTCTCTCTACAATTCTATGATGATTTTCTTAGAAAAAGCACATACAACAAGTGTATATATCCATGGCTATCTGGAAACCCAGATACACCATGCCCTTCTAAGTTGATACTTTCTAATACCCTTTCTCTAAATTTCATTCAGTGGTCCAGGAATGCACAAAGCCTTGCATTAGACAAGCTCCAGGATTTGACTAGGTATGAGAGTGATCCACTGTATGTGTACTCATCATGTGGTTGGTTAAAGTTCAGTAAACCACTGTTTCCCTTGATGAAACTCCTAAAAACACATCAATAAGATTACCCCTATTTTGCTTTTTTCTTTGGGACTGATATTTTTCCTGCTTTTCTATAATATTGAAGAAATAGGGATATATTAAAATAAGATGTAAGAATGTCATTGTTCAATATACTGTAGATTTAGAACCTAAAGGTAAAAATGTGGGATTGTCACATTCTTTTACGTAAACTCACCAACTTGATGGAATATTTTTCATCATTTTATATAAAAAGGTAAGTTGTTCTGGGATGAAAATGACTCCATTAAGTTGGTGAGTTCATGCAAAAGAATTTGACACCCCCGCACTTTTATCTTTAGGTTCTGAATTTACAGTATCAGATAAGAATCAGGAAATTGTGGCACTGGTTTCTGGGATATGGGGAAAATCATTACCATTGTTTCACCTGTTGCCTGCACAATAATTTAGAGTCAGAATGCTAGAAACAGCCTCATAGATCCATAGCTGTTTGGTATGGCCTGGTGAGAAATATTCTACAGAGACCAAGCTGTAGTCTGACCTCAGTTGTTCAAAAGTATAAGCTTTTTGGAGGAGGTCAGCATGATAAGGTAGGCATCCTTAAGTTAGGGCCTGGGCAGCTCCTTCCATCCCCTATAAATCCTGTGTTGCCCCTCTTCCCTACAGCCCAAAATTCTTGTCCAAAGGTTAACTCAGATAATTTCAAGTGTGTGATTATTTGTGCAAAGGTCTAGTGCTAACATTGATATTTGTCATCTCCTCAACAATCTCATTGACCAGAAGTTGTTGCTTGGGAGGCAAATGAGCCATACTGATCTCCAGGTTGTGTTCAGCTGTATCTGGTTGGCCTATGTTATTTCAAGATTATCGGATCAATGTTTAAGGGGATACATCTACTTGGATTTCCTCTGGTAGCATATGTGAAGGCTGGGCTTGATCTTGGGGGACCTTATAGAGTTGTCAAGGATCAATCCCATAGCCGAGCCTAGCAAAAAGTACAGCTTGTCTTCCTTGTGAGTTAAGTTGAGCTTCTGGATATAGATGGGACACATAGTAGCAGGGCTTTCTTAATCATGAGCCAGTGCTTTAATTTCTCCTGGTGCTGCTCCTCTTTGATATCAAAGTTCTCATCCCTTGTAGGGACCTTTTCAAAATAAAAAGGGATGTAATCCTATAAAAAAGGATGGATATTGCAAGAGTAGTGATTTCATTAAGATATGTGCTCCTATTTGAGACACTCTATCAAACCTGAGTGGCAGATTTAGAAGTGCAGCAATTGAAAGTAATGCTGTAGTTTCCTGAATAAATTTTGGTGGATGCACTCTTCAAATACCCTATTTCTATTTTGTGCCATGAAAGATATGGATTGCTGGGAATGTGTTATTTTTTGTATAAAATTATCACTTTAGCAACTGGCCTATTTCTGTTCTTTGGGTTTATTGTATTTGTTGATGGACTAGTAGATCACTTGAATTGCATTATATCCATAATGTGACTGGTTCAATTTTGGTTTGGATATTGGTTAAGTTTATTGGATGTCTCAGGTTTGAAGGTTTGTATTCAACTTTAATTTTTTATATGCTTGACTGTTTTTCTAGCCTTGTGCCAGGTTGAGGGCTAATTTTGCGTGTACAATTGTCCTTGAAGTGAACTGTTGCACTTTTTTTGAATGAAGCCTATGTTGTTTTAGGTTAGTATATTTTTATCCCAATGACGCAAATATTACTGATAGTCTATATGGGATTGTGTGGGTAAGGATTATATTTGTTTATTACATGGCTTATATTCACTTTTGGTCAACTTCCTTGATTATCCCAACAGTTGTGAGAAGTACAGGATTAACATGAAATAATCAATCTTGATTTAAAATAAAAATCTTAATAAATAAGTCACAACATATTGGGCAGTGATACAAAAAGGCTGAACATCTGACAACAGCTTTTCCAAACTGATACAACAATTTAAGAGACTGGATTGGTTTCTCCTGATATAATTGAAACTGCTGTTAGCATCAAGTGGAATTCAAGGGAAAGAAATGGGTCATTATTTTAGGGATTAGGCCATTTTCTAATGCACATGCTGCTCAAGTCGCAGCATAACACAGTTCAATTTTGAAAAAAAAACTAATTACACAATTTATATTTAAAACATTAATAACTCAATAAAAAATTAATATTTTTTCACACTGTAAACTATCAAAATGAAGCTAAGAATCTTACCTTTCTATTGGTGTAAAAATTTTAATATGTATACTATGCTCAATATTAAAGCAAAAGTAATTTAAAAGAGCATAATCCAGATTTTATTATATGATTATATCTAATAATATAAAGTAGATCACTTCAAAGCTAATAAATACTCTTTTTTCAATACACAACAGATGTTTTTTATTTGACGAAATTAAATATAAGATTGAGAGCTTTATTTTTGCATTTTATTTTATTTAAAAAGCTCAATTCTCTAGGATTTTATGATAGTTTGAAGTTAGGATGTTTTTATCACTGTTTAGATTGATTTTAAGGTTCAAGTGAGCTTTGAACCTCAAATTAAGCATTCTTTAAATGGAATTCTTTAATATTTTATCATTTAAAAATATGCGGAAGAGTTACAATTAACTGAATACATCATTTTAATTGATTTGCATTGATTACAAAGAGGATATGATGTAATAATAATGCTTAGCTGCTTCACATATATCACTTGTGCATGAAAACTGGGTATTTAATTAATTTCTGCAAACATAAATTCAAGTTCAAACTATAATAAAAGCTATCACACCATTTCTTTCAGAATGGTGTCATTTAGCTTGGTATATAAGAGCTAAAGTACCACAAAGCTTCTAATCCAAAAGACCACATTCTGATCATAACTACTCCATCATTAAGGCACACATCAGAGATCTGACCTAATTACAGATTCAAAATACCACCATGTCCTCAGTTAAATTTACTTCTTCCATGCTACCCTTTTTTTCCTTGGGAGCTTCAACAAAAAAAGAGAGAATTGCAATGTTAAAAAAGGCATTCCTCTTTATTGCTGGTGATGATCTTGATAATTTCATCAAGCACTTCCTTACTCAAACTGAATTTGGAAAAGCTCAGTTCCTGCCAACTATTCAAAATCAAAAAGGCAATGAGTTCATTGAAAACTTAAAGGATCTCATGAAATCTTCTCCCCAAAAACATCTCCCAGCCTTGTGATCTCTGGTTACTTCCAGTTACTCTTTAAAAGAGCTTAATGATATGGGGTTTAATATAACCAAAAGTGAGTTTGAATACTCAAGAAAAATAAATAAAAATAAAAATGTAAGCTTAAACAAAAAAAGCCAAAAAAATAATAACTATTCATTAAAAAAAGAAATAACTAAAAAAATAATTAAAAAATTGCTGGAAAATTCTTTTGAAACAAGCCAGTTTACAAAAAAAGTGCCTGAAAAAATTTATAAAGATATAGAAAAAGAGATGAGTAATTACTCAACTGAAATTAAATACTCTCTACTTAAAACAAAAAAAGAAATATATGAAAATATGAAAATAAAAAATGAAATTTCAGTTTCAATTTCTACTTACTATAAATTAATCCCTAAAAATATAATAAAAAGTAAAAAACAAACTGATATGTGCAATATTTGTAATTTAAAAAATTCACTAGAAAAAAAGAAGGAAGAATGTGAAAATAAAAACTTACCATTACCAGAATCTATAGACAATGACTTAAAGACTATTAATCAGCACCAAGACTTTTATGTTCATCAAAATTGTGAATATAAAAAAGATATTAATGAACTAGATGATGAGTCTTGTGTTGTAGTTATAGATTATAAAGAAAACTTAAAGGTTGGAGGTGGTCTAATTGAGACCAATAATTGTTTTTATTCAAAAAAACCAATCTCATTATTAGGGTTTGCATTATTTTTTAAAGAAAACAATAAAATTAAATATGAATATCATGATTTTTTGTCTCAAATATTATCACATGATTCTTTATTTTCAGGTGAATGTCTAATAAGTCTTCTTAAATTAGATAGATTTAAAAAATAAAAAATATAAAAGTATGGACAGATAATGGAAATCATTTTAGATCATATGAATTTTTATATTACTTATTTAAAGAGGCACCTAAATATATTAAGGGTTCTATAAAATATAACTGTTTTGTTGAATGCTATGGAAAAAGCATTGTTGATGGTCACTTTGGTGTAATATCAAAAATTTTAAAGGAAAAAGAAAATGTACTTTATATTAACAACATTAATGATCTAAAAAATATTTGTGAGAAAGAAGAAAGAAGAAAAGAATTATACAATTCAGCTTTAACTGGTTCAATTGTTTCCCAAAAAGCATTTTTTATATTTATGAAAGGAAATTTAGGCCTATAAAAAGAGAGCTTGAAGTTAAAAATCTGCGCATTAATCTTTCATATTTGATGAAAGATGGGAAGTTATATACTTCACCTTTAACATTTGAAAGCTTCTCAGAATATTCTGAGATAAATTATCATTTGAAATCACGCGATGATACCAGAGAAACAAAAATATCAGAAGATGCTAGTAGTGTATTGGGGCAAGTTCATGAAGTAGGGCTGCTTATTAGAGGGTGTATTTTAAATAGAGTTATTAGTCTTTCAAAAACAACAACCTTTTTTCTGAAACAAACTAAGAATATTTATGATGAGCCAAAGATAGGGTAATAGAATTTATAGCTTTGGGGCTGCTATTACTCTCCCATGCAACTCATCATAAATATTTTTGGTTTGTAGTAGCACTTAAGATATTTTCAGTAGTACTATAAGTTGCAATTTTCAATTATAAAATCAATGAATTATTTTTTAAAAAATCACCCAAGCCCAAGATCAATTAAATATTTGGGATTGATTGTATTTTACTCTTTCTGAATAATTTGAATATGAATAATGTGATTAAGTTATAAAATAACCAATCTGGCGCCTAGGCATAACAAGAAAAATAATGTCCCAAATTACTAGACTTCATAGCACAAGTATAACTATTGGAGGAGCAAAAAGGTTAGGATGTTGTCCTAGCGGGTCGATTAAGATCTCATTTAGGAAGACTTTCTTAAACCTGGATGATTGAAGGTTTATCATAAGTATATTTGATGAAGCCAATCTAAATTATTTCTTATTTTGATAGTGCAAGTGAATCCTGTAATCGAGTAGAGGGTTAGTGATAGTTAATTAAGGAGATAATTAGGCTTATCCATATCGGGATAAACTAGACCGTTGGCATTTTGGGCTCCAGATCTTCAGTTTGTCCCACCAACTGTAAGTTTAGGGTTAAGACCGAGCATGGGGTATTCCACTATAGCTATTTTGGATCGAGGCATGTTATGGATTGAGAGCTGCTCCTCTTAAAGTCATAATTTTGTAGTTGCTTAAACAATTTGCCAAGGTGCCTTTTATTGGCGGGTTGCTAAATGAAGTGGGCTTGTCCCGTTCAAGATAGGTTTTAGTACTGGCATTGTTTTATTGCAGTTTAGTGTGACAGGGGTAATGTCGCTAAATCTTCTGGGATAGAGTAGATTTCATGGCATTTGTTTTGGTGAAAGTCATGGAAGCATTCTGGCTGGATTAAAAGGGCGCTGCGAGGTAACCGTTGCCTTGGATGAGATCAATCAAAACTTTAGCGAGGGTTGAAAAGGAGCCGCCGACAGACAAGTTTCTGGAGAACGTGATCGTAACTACGTTTGATGGGGCTCCTGTACTGCTAAGTAACCTTTGGAAGGATCGAGATGTGGTGTTGAAGGTACTCCCGCGTATAGGCTGCCGGTTATGCAAGTATGAGGCACGAAGCCTAGGTAACCTGCGGATCATGTGTGACACTAAAAAGGTGGCGCTGGCTGCGGTATGCTTTGCTGACCCCGACCTAGAAACCTTCTTGGCGGATGGGTATTGGAACTGGGATATTTTTTTGGATCCTGAGCGCGAGGTCTACAAGAGGGCACGTCTACATCGCTTAACGTGGTGGCAGGTCGTCAAAGACGTCCTTTCAAGACGCTTCTACGACATGAACCGGTTTATCGAGGACAAATTTGCCTACTCAAACAAGCTCAAGGGCGATCGGTATCAACTTGGAGGAACATTTGTAATTGGGAAGGGAGGCAAAATGCTTTTCCAGTTCAGGCCATCCAGACTGGCCATGTATCCTAGCTTAAAAGAAATTTACACATGTCTGGGTGGAGATCCCGAAGACATTGAAGAAGTTACTCCCCTCGAGAGCGTCTTTTCTCAAGAAAAAGCAACGTTGCTTTATCGGAATAGGTCCACTCCTTCCCTATCTCCCACCCTTCGCATGCCCTAGAAAGACCCTGTCATATTATATACCTAAAATACATTAAATTAGCAATAATTTATGTAGATTGCTTTAATTTCAAACAATAAATCCCACATTTAATGGACACGAAAGTGATTTAACGTCTCAATAAATTATACATTCAAAAACCAACTTTGCATCTCTGAAACCGACTATAATTACAAAAAATCATCATCCAATAAATTAAATGCGTTAAAATCCACAGCAATTATAGGATTAAACATAAACCCGCATGTGGAAAACTTAACGACGAACCAACCTTGTTCCAATTTGATCAATAATCGCTTGTCCCTGACGACAAATCTAAATTTACTCTTTAGCATGGCGAAATTGTAGACTTTAATTTAAAACCCAACCCGTTTGGTGGAATAGATTAGCCGTTTAGATGAACCCGGGGGATCTGCAGATTGCCAAATACCTTGGGGCTTCAGTACACAGGCTGAAGGGGTAACCTGGCTCGATTTAGAAAATAATATATCAGCCCCAAGGTTTAACTTGCAAACAGGAAATCCCAAATCGATTCGATGCCATAAGGGATAAGTTTGGGGTAAATTAAGGAATTGGTTGAACCCAAACTGCCCACAGTTCCACTCCAAGTGGTGATGTCATATTTCACAGAATCCGAGATGGAATAAATATCCAGTTCTAAATATTAATATCCTTGTGACGATTTACATATATCAAATATTTAACCTACAGGAGATCATCTGCCAATTCAAGCCACCAGATACATCAACACCGGCCAGATGGAACCAATATATCAACAGCTAAATAAACTGGAAATAAATCAATAAAAATGTGCAGAATAAAATAGCTACTTTATTATTAGGCAATATGCATAATTTAAAGCTCACTGATCAACCCAACCTTTTTATCAGATACAGTAGTTTTAAAATCTATGGCGACAAGTGAAAATAATTCAGATTTAAACGAAATTGGAATGAACCCAAATCTATTGTAAATCAATATAAATTCATTTATTTTTAATTTCATTTACATCTGAGTTCATTTCATTTAAATCTGAATTATTTTTGCTTGTTGCCATAGATTTTAAAACTACTGTACTAAATCTGCTGATAAAATTGTCACAATAGTGTATAATTCAATTAAACAAACTCATTATAATAATACTCTGTTTCCTATAAAAGTACTTCTGTAAATATACCAATTCAAATGCCAATCATTCATATCCACCTCATGTGCTGATTTCTCTCAGCTAGAGTTTTAATATTTTACATGTATCCAAATTAAATATGGATAATAAAGTCTTCATGTGCAAGTTGCTATCCTCTCCAAGTAGGGTTAGGACAGTCACAGCAACTATGTGATCACAGAGTCACACAACCGGTTTAAGATGGGTTTAGATTAGATCACCAAACAATCTGGATGGATCTGCTGGCAACTTTTGGAGCAGGTCACAAAGTATAAAAGGAAGGCAGTTTCCAAGGATGAAACAGAGAGTTTCATTTTGTGCAAGGCACAGGAAGTAAAATTAGAGCAAGTTCAGTTGTCAGATCTTATTTTTAAATTGAATTTATTAAAGCTTTATATGCCATTATCTCACAATGATAGTTTTTATTGAACCACAGTTTGCTTTAGATAATTATAGTGAAACACTAATTAAAAATTATAAAAATCTATTTCAATCAAAAGAAATGATCTGCATAATTACAATTGGACACAAAACAAGATAAGACTGTGCTTAGTCACACCACAGTTCATGCAGCTTTGTTCTGTGGATTTCAGAGCAGGGCACAAAATGTGGCAGTTACAGTAGTTTTAAAATCTATGGCAACAAACAAAATGAACTCAGACTTAAACGAAATGAATTCAGATTTAAGCTAAATTGAAATGAACCCAAATCTATTGTAAACCAATATAAATTCATTTATTTTTAATTTTGTTTAAATCTGAGTTCATTTCGTTTAAATCTGGATTGTTTTTGCTTGTTGCCATAGCTTTTAAAACTACTGTACAACTTTGACCTGCCCCTAAATCCACAAAACAAACCAGCATGGATTGTGGCGTGATTTGAAGGCCAAAAAACGATTTGTGACCACCTGCTGAAGTCACAAAACAGATCAAAGCAGGGGAAGCTTGGTCCCAGCACAGATTGTGCCAACTTTGCCCCCTGTCCCTACTCTATCTCCAAGTCAAACCTAGTCACAGTTGGCAATCACCCAGCTATTATAAACTGATCTCCATCTTTTTATAGCAACTACCCTAAACAATTTAAGCTGCAGACTTGATCAAAAGCTCAGGGACATTATAATTTAACCCCACAGATGCAGAACATTTATAAACAGTAACTATATCACTATCATCTTCTGATACTTTAAAACAAATATATAGAAATATAAATATTGGCTGCTGTTTTCCAATATACAGAACATATATGAATCTGAGCAATGTGGATGCCCTGTTTTAAATGGGTTACCAGCCAGGTTCAGTATCAGAGGGCCTTTCATCACTGGGGAGGCTCTTGACTGAAAGGACCAGTGCATGGCTGATAGAAGTCTCATAAAATAAATGATATTAGTTGTCACAGTAGTGTTATTTTTGCCTGGGATAGATTGCCCCAAGAAAAAGAATGGGAAAAAGAAACCAGCAAAACCTTTGAAAGCATTAGATGGTTTGAATTTAGTCATTGACAAAAAAATGGGTCAAATCTGCCCCTGTTGATGATGAAGGAATTAACCTGCATCTTCCAGAATTTTGCCCAAATAGTTATGTATTGAAGATGACAAGATATCACTACCCAGTGGTGCTTGGCAGTTGACTGGCTGGTTGTCTAAAAATATCAAACTGTGACATCATTGATGCTTCAGTAGAGGTCTCCAACCAAGAGGAGAAAATATTTCCTACCAGCTAATCATATTCAAGCTTGTCTCACCCAGTTGAGTTATAGCCCCCATCTCCCTCTGAAAACTTGTTTTCAGATAGTTTGACCTACTATCAATAAAATTATTTTCTGATAGATGAAAGCTACTTTGGGGTTGAAAAT
This sequence comes from Entomophthora muscae, assembly GCA_014839935.2. Taxonomy (NCBI): domain Eukaryota; kingdom Fungi; phylum Entomophthoromycota; class Entomophthoromycetes; order Entomophthorales; family Entomophthoraceae; genus Entomophthora; species Entomophthora muscae. The sequence goes on from QTSX02002156.1 coordinate 559,778, forward strand.
ACCCCCTTCTAAGGCCATGTCCTCTGCTGTTGTGGCATGATTGAGAAAAGTCTCTATGCAGGACCAGCAGGTTTTGTACCCCTTATCTCAAATCCATTTCTTTTCCGAGGTCCATTTACATCTCCTGTTTTCTCTGTCACTCATCATCCTTGTTTCCCAGTTTATCCCCCTCCTTTATAGATTTAAAGCTTCAGTGCACATTTATTTTCTCAGCTCTGATTTTAGTCTGGGCAATTTATCCCACAGCTTCTATTTGAGCTGGGATCTAATTTACACTACTCTAACAGCAGTGGCCCAGGGCTCCATGGCTCCCATATAAGAAATCCCTTTTCAGTGAGCCCCAAGATGATCACATGGGTAACCCTTAGTTTGCTACAGTCATATAGATGGATGGTAGTGATGGGGGATTGCTCCTTGATAGGGACTCATCTATTCCTTTGATTAAGTTTGAAAGCAGATCTGAGCAAAGCCCCTGTATTAAAAGGGTGGGTATGGTGAGAAAGATAAGCAGGGTTTGCAGGCATGAGCATTGGAGGCCGCATAAAAAGGGTTTGTTTGCCAAATTGCAATATTTAGTGCTACTGTTGTTTGCTTTGGCCAGGGGTTTTCAGTGGCTTGTGGGAGTAACACCCATAAGTACTTTTCAAGGACAAAAAAAGTTGCCCTGCAATTAATATATCACATGGTATTGAAGTCATAGGACCATATTGGGTCATAATAAATTTTGTAGTGCCCAATTAGAATAATTGATGTTTTCTTCTTTCTTTCCTTTTGGGTAGCTTATGAAAGGAATACCAATAAGGAAGCATGCAAGGATGAAAAGCCTAATATTATCACTGGGAGGCTATTTGAGTAATAATTACTGGAAATCATTTATCTGGTGTTTAGGAAGGGGAGATAATTACCCTGAGATTTGGCTATACCCAGGCCAACCAATAAGATGAAAAAGAGAAAGGGAATACTGGGTGTATCAGCCCCAAGAAGGAATAGTTTGAGGGATACCACTACTCCCCTATGTAGCAATTAGAAGGCTAAATGGGCAACAGCGCCCATGTTGACAGTGGTCATGTCTACAAAGCGTCAATATGGCCACTTATCAGAAAATCATGGACCATGGTATTTTATCATCAGCCAAATGGTATCCCAAGCTTTCTAACATTAGGAAATTACAGAGAACCTGTGACTTTGGCGTAACCTTTGGCCCAGAATATTTTATTGTCATCAGAAGTAGCAATTCTGACAGGGCCCAAGGCCCAAAGGATTTGGGACGGTTCTTCCTACTTCTGAATATAGTTTCATAAGTTGTTGTCTCTATATTTTACTATAGAGTTTAATACTGTATGGCAACAGTATGATCTTTTGCTCTCCACTTAATTAGAATCAAACTAGGGAAAGGATTTGAAATATCAACTCTTTAGTAGACAACTGATATTGAGGCTGGGCCGGCCCCTGCGTTTATCCGGGTTATCTTGGGCCCAACCTTGGGTGGGTGTGGTTTGTGACAGAAGCTTGCTTGACAGCTTCCACAGCTCAGTATCCTTTCTGAGGCTGTAAAACTATCCCTCAATCTGAGCAGAGTAGCTGTGAACCTGGACCATGTTCCAGGTGGTTAGCTAGCCGGACCAGCTACTATTTGGTGAAGATAATTATTCCTCAATCAGAGCTACTGTAATACAATAGGCTCAAAGCCTTTTATCTTAGAGTGTTTGGCTTGATGGCCCAGTCTATTTTGGGCTCACTAGAAGTGTTTCAGATGATGGCCCATATGATGGCCCTTGTTCTAGAATGTAATTAAAGTTTAGAATAGTAATTATATATGGGAAGCATGTTTGAGGTGGTTGTTGAGGTGGACTAATTAATTGCACAATATCTGCATGTTTCAATATTAATTAGGAATACATGAAATTGTTAATGACAGGACATGATTTGGTTGTTGATTCATTGATCCTGCAATCCACGGCTTGCATCATTCTATTGAAACCATTCCAAAGAGCGATTGCCAGCTGGCAGCAATAATTGGTTGAATCTGTTAATTAGTCAGTATCCCAAAATCCTGACACCACTGTCAACTTGAAAATCCAATTCTACTAAGTTTTTGCTAGTTGTGCTAGCTTAATTTCCCATTTTTAAAGCGCTCAGGGGTGCAACCCCAGAAAACACAGCAAATTGTGGCTATTTTGACACAATTTAATATTAAGCTTAATATTTTTTATTCAACCCAATTTCCCCTTTACTTTTACTAATAAAAACCTATTTTTTATCAAGTTTTTTTTCACAGCGTAAAAGTGGCAATGTCAACACTCTTTAAGCCTAACTTATTTTCAATAACAAAACTAAAAAATCTAAAATAAAAAATTAAGTGCACATTTAAAAATATTTTTTATTAAATTAATATATAAAAGTAGGCATAGCACATACTGCCAATTGTTGAAATGTTCATCTTATCATATATAACCACTTGAGTTGCTGGGGAAATTATTTACATATGTTTTACTTGGAAGAACTTACCTTATTTTAAGTCCAACAAAGGCTGATGGCACATAAATTTTGTGCTTATAAATTAATTTGGTTTAATGGCCAATGCTGCCACTCAAAGGGGTTGTTGGACACTTTGCAGTGTCTCACAGCATCCCTACCTGCAGCAGTTTACTTTAAAGTAGAATTTTCATTAAATAGATGTAAATTAATCCAGTTTTATATTATGATAAAATATTGAATTTTTCATTTGAAACTTACTGATAACCACTGAGGCTAGAAATGACTTCATTAATCATGATTGGTTGACTCCATCTATTTCTCTGCCAAGCAGATAAGATTAGATTTACTAAGCCAAGGTAAGCAATAACTAAACACAGTACTAACCTTTCACTTTAAATTATATGGATTCACTTCAACTCAAAGGTAAGCTTCAAAATATATATATAATACTAACTGTTTTAAGCATAGTGGATCAAGGATATTAAAGATAAGCTTTATTTTTAAAAGTTTTGAAGCTAACCATATCTTTAGAAAGGTAACTAACAAATTTAAAAAAAACCAAATCATTTCAAAACTCAACTTGATTCTGCATTTCAGGTAACCGTTTTGAATAAACTACTGATCTTCATCAAATCCTTTTAGATGGACTTGGTCCACAGCAGATCAAGGTTAGGTAAGCCTTTTTTCTTCAAATTTACTAACCTAGATTAAGGAACCCGGCTTTTTGCCCTGAAGTAAAACATGGGCTTGGTAAGCAATGTTTTGAATCACTAATATTTTTTAACCAAGCTGCATTTTAGGTAACTATTTTCAAAAAAATCACTAACCTTCAATTCTTTTAGACTTAGCCCACAGCAGATCTTGGGGTGGTAAGCTTTTTTCACTAAATTACCAGCCTAGATTTAAAAGGCCAAACTTTTACCCTGAAGCCAATCTTGGGCTGGGTAAGGTTTTCTCTAATCACTAACCTTTTTTATAAAAACCTTTTACCAGCATCAGATCTTGGATTAGGTAATACTTTTAACTTCCAGAATACTAACCTAAATTTAAAAAAGCCTTGGTCATTGCCACAAGCAGATTCTAGGCTGGGTAAGTTTTTATTGAGAGCAAGAAATATTTATTACCAATATTTTTGTTGACTTATTTTAAGTATTTTTTGTTCCAAATGACACTTTTATTATATGTTGGTAATTAACCAAGTAATAAAAATATCATATATTATTAAAAAGTACTTTATAATCTATATCTTTATCTTTTTTTGTATTTTTTAATTTGTCTAAAGCTTTAAAATCTCTACTTTTTAGGCTACTTTAAAAGTTTTACTGCCAGAACAACATAGATCAAATAAAATTTTAAATGATTTATGTATAGCTTTTTTATATGATGTTAAATTAAATAGAAGTTTTAAATTAATTTTTAATCCACCAAGCTTGTTTATATTAAACCTGAATTGGTGGAAGCTCTAAGCTCAAGGCAATGATTGAATAAAGAAATATAAATTTAGAAACTTTACCATAACTCTTAAGTGGCAAAAGATAATAAAAATAAACATTCAAAAATACCTATGAAAATAGGTTGGTAGCTTATTTATAAATCATTCACCCATACTTCTCTATAAAAGTTGCAAAAACACCAAATATATCCTTTTATTATGGAAAACTATAACTTTGTGTGCCACTGAACCATCTTTTAACAAATAAAAGAATGAAATTAAAAAACTTGCTAAACTACCAAAAACAAATTCTGCTAGAAAAAAATTAACTGGAAAGCTTTGCAAGAATGGGGCTGAGATAGCACAGCTGTTTTTTTTGGTAGCCTGCAAACTACTGAACTTTATATACTCATCAATTTTTAATATTATTTTATTGACTAAATCTAAATAATTGCTACCAAGAAACCATAAGGGTGCCCACATCTTTATTTAGGATTTTTACCAGATATGAGACTAGCAATGCATACTAGCAGGCTGCCATCACCCAGGGGGTTCACTAAAAAGATTTATGATAACAATTGTTAAAAGCCTAAAAATTTAAAGTCCAAAAGATATAATTTGAAACCTATTTTTAACCATAGTTTTTACTAGCTATGGACTAGAAACATGTACCAGCGGGCTGCTGTAAAAGAGTGAAGCTGAGCGTAGCACAGCTTTGCTTTTTTGGCAGTCAGCCTGACATATATTTCCTTTTACCATCTATTGGCTAGAAGCACATATCAGCAGCCAGCCATAATTCAACGCTTTTTAATAGCTACAGACTAGAAACACATACCAGCAGGCTGCCATAAAAGAGTGAAGCTGAGCGTAGCACAGCTTTGCTCTTTTGGCAGCCTGCCTGAAACATCTTTCCTTTTACCAACTAGAATATAAGATAAATATTTTAGAAGACCACTGAATTAAAAAAAGGCTTTCAGCTAGGATACCTGGACGTGTACCCAGGCGGGATGCTGTAAAAGGGCAAAGCGGGTGTAGCTCAGCTTTGTTCTTTTGGCATCATGCCCCCACACCACGCTTGTAAATCTATCTGTGGCACTTAATCCAATTTCATTATCATAAATGAATTTGTGGCTAACAGCAATCCAATGATTTAAGCTAGATTTACTATTTAATTTACTATAGAATTTATGGCAACAGTGGCAAAATTGACTGTAGGGATGTAAAAGTGAGAATTCAAAAGTGAGAATCTAAAAGTGGCCATGTCAACACTTTTTAAATTTTCAAAATGGCTTTTTATAATAAAGTAATTTCTTTTTCTTGACTTTTTTAGTTGAGATAATGAATAAAAAGTATTTTATATGACCATAATAAATTTTAATTTCAGTTGAGCTGTTTTAATTTAATTTTAAATTTTAAAAGTGTTGACATGGCCACTTTTACATTCTCACTTTTGAATTCTCACTTTTACATCCCTACAGTTGATTTTGCCACTGTTGCCAAATTTATTATCAACAATAATGTTGACAATCAGAAACATCAACTATTTGCTCATGATCAATCATTGGGATGGATTGAAACAAATAGAAGTGGCACAATTAAGCCTAAATTACTATGCCACTGCTTATTAAAGATGTTGTCAGTGGTGAAGTCAACACTTTACAGTAGTTTTAAAAGCTATGGCAAAAAGCAAAAATACCTCAGATTTAAACAAAATAATTTCAGATTTAAACAAAATCCAACTCTCATGTTAAAATATACACTCTGTTAACAGGGTTTATTGGTGTTAATGGGCAAAATGAGTCAAAACAGCAACAAAGGGCTCACACGCAAAGCAAAACCATTCAAAATACAATCTGAAATACATTGATTCACAAACAAAATGGTGTGAGTTGACTTTTGGTGTACATATGGGACATTATTTTTCTTGTTATGCCTAGGCGCCAGATTGGTTATTTTATAACTTAATCACATTATTCATATTCAAATTATTCAGAAAGAGTAAAATACAATCAATCCCAAATATTTAATTGATCTTGGGCTTGGGTGATTTTTTAAAAAATAATTCATTGATTTTATAATTGAAAATTGCAACTTATAGTACTACTGAAAATATCTTAAGTGCTACTACAAACCAAAAATATTTATGATGAGTTGCATGGGAGAGTAATAGCAGCCCCAAAGCTATAAATGCTATTACCCTATCTTTGGCTCATCATAAATATTCTTAGTTTGTTTCAGAAAAAAAGGTTGTTGTTTTTGAAAGACTGATAACTCTATTTAAAATACACCCTCTAGTAAGCTGCCCTACTTCATGAACTTGCCCCAATACACTACTAGCATCTTCTGATATTTTTGTTTCTCTGGTATCATCACGTGATTTCAAATGATAAAATATCTCAGAATATTCTGAGAAGCTTTCAAATGTTAAAGGTGAAGTATATAACTTCCCATCTTTCATCAAATATGAAAGATTAATGCGCAGATTTTTAACTTCAAGCTCTCTTTTTATAGGCCTAAATTTCCTTTCATAAATATAAAAAAATGCTTTTTGGGAAACAATTGAACCAGTTAAAGATGAATTGTATAATTCTTTTCTTCTTTCTTCTTTCTCACAAATATTTTTTAGATCATTAATGTTGTTAATATAAAGTACATTTTCTTTTTCCTTTAAAATTTTTGATATTACACCAAAGTGACCATCAACAATGCTTTTTCCATGGCATTCAACAAAACGGTTATATTTTATGGAACCCTTAATATATTTAGGTGCCTCTTTAAATAAGTAATATAAAAATTCATATGATCTAAAATGATTTCCATTATCTGTCCATACTTTTATATTTTTTATTTTTTTAAATCTATCTAATTTAAGAAGACTTATTAGACATTCACCTGAAAATAAAGAATCATGTGATAATATTTGAGACAAAAAATCATGATATTCATATTTAATTTTATTGTTTTCTTTAAAAACTAATGCAAACCCTAATAATGAGATTGGTTTTTTTGAATAAAAACAATTATTGGTCTCAATTGGACCACCTCCAACCTTTAAGTTTTCTTTATAATCTATAACTACAACACAAGACTCATCATCTAGTTCATTAATATCTTTTTTATATTCACAATTTTGATGAACATAAAAGTCTTGGTGCTGATTAATAGTCTTTAAGTCATTGTCTATAGATTCTGGTAATGGTAAGTTTTTACTTTCACATTCTTCCTTCTTTTTTTCTAGTGAATTTTTTAAATTACAAATATTGCACATATCAGTTTGTTTTTTACTTTTTATTATATTTTTAGGGATTAATTTATAGTAAGTAGAAATTGAAACTGAAATTTCATTTTTTATTTTCATATTTTCATATATTTCTTTTTTTGTTTTAAGTAGAGAGTATTTAATTTCAGTTGAGTAATTACTCATCTCTTTTTCTATATCTTTATAAATTTTTTCAGGCACTTTTTTTGTAAACTGGCTTGTTTCAAAAGAATTTTCCAGCAATTTTTTAATTATTTTTTTAGTTATTTCTTTTTTTAATGAATAGTTATTATTTTTTTGGCTTTTTTTGTTTAAGCTTACATTTTTATTTTTATTTATTTTTCTTGAGTATTCAAACTCACTTTTGGTTATATTAAACCCCATATCATTAAGCTCTTTTAAAGAGTAACTGGAAGTAACCAGAGATCGCAAGGCTGGGAGATGTTTTTGGGGAGAAGATTTCATGAGATCCTTTAAGTTTTCAATGAACTCATTGCCTTTTTGATTTTGAATAGTTGGCAGGAACTGAGCTTTCCCAAATTCAGTTTGAGTAAGGAAGTGCTTGATGAAATTATCAAGATCATCACCAGCAATAAAGAGGAATGCCTTTTTTAACATTGCAATTCTCTCTCTTTTTGTTGAAGCTCCCAAGGAAAAAAAGGGTAGCATGGAAGAAGTAAATTTAACTGAGGACATGGTAGTATTTTGAATCTGTAATTAGGTCAGATCTTTGATGTGTGCCTTAATGATGGAGTAGTTATGATCAGAATGTGGTCTTTGAATTGGGTTATTTGGATTAGAAGCTTTGTGGTACTTTAGCTCTTATATACCAAGCTAAATGACACCATTCTGAAAGAAATGGTGTGATAGCTTTTATTATAGTTTGAACTTGAATTTATGTTTGCAGAAATTAATTAAATACCCAGTTTTCATGCACAAGTGATATATGTGAAGCAGCTAAGCATTATTATTACATCATATCCTCTTTGTAATCAATGCAAATCAATTAAAATGATGTATTCAGTTAATTGTAACTCTTCCGCATATTTTTAAAATGATAAAATATTAAAGAATTCCATTTAATGAATGCTCAATTTGAGGTTCGAAGCTCACTTGAACCTTAAAATCAATCTAAACAGTGATAAAAACATCCTAACTTCAAACTATCATAAAATCCTAGAGAATTGAGCTTTTTAAATAAAATAAAATGCGAAAATAAAGCTCTCAATCTTATCTTTAATTTCGTCAAATAAAAAACATCTGTTGTGTATTCAAAAAAAAGTATTTATTAGCTTTGAAGTAATCTACTTTATATCATTAGATATAATCATATAATAAAATCTGGATTATGCTCTTTTAAATTACTTTTGCTTTAATATTGAGCATAGTATACATATTAAAATTTTTACACCAATAGAAAGATAAGATTCTTAGCTTCATTTTGATAGTTTACAGTGTGAAAAAATATTAATTTTTCATTGAGTTATTAATGTTTTAAATATAAATTGTGTAATTAGTTACTTTTTCAAAATCGAACTGTGTTATGCTGCGACTTGAGCAGCATGTGCATTAGAAAATGGCCTAATCTCTAAAATAATGACCCATATGTTTACTATGTGAATTGGTGATAAAATACACCCAAGCGTGGTGTGTCAAAACTCAATCCAAAAACAAAACACAATAGCAGCTCACTATGTAAACAAAATCACTCACACAATATGTGCAATGGATTGTAATCATGAATGATACCAAGGTACCTAAGATAAGACACAAGATCTGAAACATAAATTTTAAAAATATTGTGTTGGGTGTTTGAATTTGGCAGTAAAATCTGGGAAAATGGGTGGAAATTATTTTGAGTATTCTAAAATGGGTGTTGTAAAACCAAAAACAACTAAGAAATAAAAATCTATATTTGGGATATTGGGTGGGAAAAATATTAATTGAATATCCATAAACAGATAAAAGCAAAAATTAAAAATAGGGAGTAACTTAATTAAGTTTTATTTAATATTTTATTAAATTTTAAAATGAAAGAAAAACAGCAACAGACTACCATTGCACCTGTTGTGCGCTGCGGTCACGGTCGCCCCCACGGGTCAAAGAATAGATTTAGTACAACACAAGTGCCTACTCAGGAGGGAGGCAGGAGAAGAGAGTTCCATAGTGACGCTGCACTGACACAGCCAGTTCAAGGAGCACAAGCTGCTAGGGTGCAGAGCATAAACCCCTGGGTCCCAAAGCTGACCGGGAAGCCAACCAAGGTCACCACTACCAAAATGGTTAGAAACAAGGAGGTAGAACTTACTTTGTATGTGTTTGACATTGTGTACCAGCAAGAGTTGGTCCTGTCAGCCATGCTGGAGAAGGTGAAGCCTGTACTTGATACTAGCTACAAGCCCTACGTCAGTGATGGCAATCAGGAGGATGACAAGGAGCCCCAGTTCTACCAAACCAATGAGGGACAACTGGTGTTAAAGAAAGTTGCAGCGTTTTACATCAAGGTGCCCATGCCCTGTGTTGTTCCCAATCCCAATGAGTTGACCCCTACTGCCAAAAAGCCTGCCCAGAAGCGCATCCCCAACATTAAACGCATCATCCTGCTTAAGCTAATGCAGGAATCAGGTGACTACAAGGCGGCCGCGGCCATTGTTGGAGTGGATCCCAAATATGCCAGCAAGACCTTCCATAAATTCATTAATACTGGTTGTGTCCTTGCTGCGGAGAAATCCTTGCGTGTGTCAACCATGCTCACCAAGGAGCACAAATGGGCAATCTGCCAGTGGATCACCCGGGACAGCCATCTTGAAATGGCAAATATACAGGCCATGGTCAAGTCCACTTTTGGGATCAAGGCCTCAATTTCCTTTTACTACCATCTGGTGAAGGGAATGTGATTTTCTTGGAAAAAGCTCGGGGTATCTCCCTACAATTGGAACAGCCCAGCCAACATTGACGTCCGGAAAAATTACGCGGAGGCGTACACTACCCTCAAAGCCAAGGGGACAGTGAAATTCTATTATATTGACAAATCAGCATTTGCCTTGTCAATGCGCAATGAGTATGGGTATGTCCCAGAGGCTCCAATGATGGGATGGCTTGGTGTGCTGCAGTCTGCGCCACAGCATACTCAATGGTGGCTCTCCTTGGTCCAAAGGGGGTTGATCTCTAACAAATGATACTAGGCTCCCACAATAGCCAGACCTTCTTATCATTTCTCCAATTGGTCCAGGAGCACCTGAGGCGCACAAGCCTGGGCTTCACTAATGTGATTGTGTTGGATAATGTTGGTCTCCACAAGGTGGCTGACATTCTCAAGGAATTCCCAATGATCAACACAAGCATTGCAGTGGGCCCCCAGCAATTGGCCACAGCAAATATGCACCTTCTCTTCTTCCCTGCTTATTTGCCCTTCCTAAATCCCATTGAGGAAGTCTTTGGGTGGCTCAAGCAAGCTGTCAAGCAAGGAACCCCAACTGGGACTGAGGACCTCTTGTTTTTGCTGCAGGCTGGATCCATACCCTCCCAGCTGAGACCATGGCCAAATTCTATGGCCATGCTGATTTGTTCATCCTCGCGTGCCTAGCCAAACAGCCAATCAATTAAAGGCTTAGTGTGTCCAACTTTTTTTATATTCTCTAATTTATTATTCAATATTTATTAATTATCATTTTATATTTAGATGTTTTCATGCCCGCAATCACATTCAGAAGATTCATAAATAGATGTAAGTAATTTATTTTATTGTATATTATTTTATTATGCCATCTGAGGTAATCCCAAACGCTCAGTACTGGATTACGCAAAAATATTTGAATCACTTTGGTCAAATAAATGTAAAAATAGTTTAAAAAAATTAAAGTAAAATGTACAAGTTAGAATTTATTTTATTACCATTAATTTTATACTTTTATGAAACCCATTTCCGCAATATATTTTGCAAATCTTGTTTGCTAAAACATTATTTGAAAAACTAATTATAATAAATATATTGTAGAGTATAAAGATGTTTATTAGTAGAGAATTTATTAAGAACATCTGTAGTGAATTTGGCGGTAAGTACCCACCCCACAATGGAGGTGGCGCACACCTCCACCGCCACACCGTGGACGGTGGATACACCTGTATTGAAATACTCCCTCCTGCTGGTGAAAGGCAGTAGGGTCAAGTCGGAGTGAAGCAGCAGCTTTTCAGGTGGGGCTTCAAATCCAAAGATGCCTGCCAGGACCAGGGCGTCCTGGATCACATGATCAACCGAGTTGTATCCAGGGGGGACCTTCTTCCCGTCAAGTGCAAGCCGGGCCTTGTCAATCCCCAGAAGGGCCCTGTCCAGGCCTCAACAGACACGCCCATCCCAAAGAAGAATAAGAACCCCAGGTAAACAACCAGATGAAGCCTTTGCCCTGCAAAGGCTTCTGTGAACTCACAC